>CAJNIZ010008153.1:4453-15071 GCA_905231905.1 Symbiodinium pilosum
GATAGATAGGCCACCTTTTTTGTTTGTATCTTATTTTCGTGGCAAAAGGTGCTTTTAGGCGTCGTTTGAGGTGTAGGGAACTTTTTAAAGGTCATTCCGTCCTCCAGGCACTCCCAGCGACAGTGCGTGGTGAATCGTACGCGTCGGCCATGGTTGCTTGCAACGCTACCACTTCGAGCTCGATTCCGCGACGCCAGCCCAGCACGGATTCGAAAAGCTCCTGCTTAAGCAGGTGGAGCACATGCGACTTGCCTGTGCCTGGGCCGCCGTGTAGACCAACGCAACGGCTCCGTGTCTGCGGACAAAGGGTTGCCATTCAGGGCCATTGAGGCCTCCTCTTGCAGGATGCGCTGCGCCACCAGACGGAGAAAAGCGTGCTGCTCGGCGTTGCAACGCGTAGACACGTTCTCTAACCACTGGCCGACCTCTGTTGCTATGCTTCTAGCTTCCATGCTTAGCACATTCTCTTCACGCCGAGGTTCAAACAGTCCCACACCGGTTGGTGCTTTGCTGCTTTGCTGGCCGCGTTTTGCCGCCTTTCTCGCTGCCGTCGAATCGTAATTGAGGCATGGAAGTTCGGCGGTTGTGTCCGCGCCTGCGTCGCCTGGATTTCAGGTCTTGTCTGCATCGGCGCACGCGCTCTCAAACAACTCCTGCCTTCGAGGTCCTCGATGCCCCCGGAGCCGCCTGCCGCCGACCGCCTGAAAAGGTTTTGCACGTCTGCAGCTTCCAGCTCAACTTCCGCATCGCTAACGGCATCGTCGCTGTTTGCTGCCTCATCCTGGTCTGCCGGCCGAACACGATGGACGGACAGGAAATTCCCGACATGGTTCCGCGTTTCCGCTGCAAGAAAATTCCTCCATTCAGCCAGCGCCGCAGGGCATCCTCCCAGGACGCACTCGTGACACGCACGTCAGTCGCGAGTGGCACACGCTGCTCCGCAACAGACGAGTGCATCGTCCAGGGATGAACATACACTGCCGTGATGCGTGCGTTCTCTTCCCGGTGTTCCGCCTGCGCACGAGGCGTGGGACAGAAACCAAAATGTGGACACACGGCTCGTGGCCGTCGACGTAGGAGCCAGGCGTGTCGCACCTGGTTCGTTTCCGGCGTGTCGTCGAAAACGAGGATCTTGCCACACGACATCCGTGCAAGCGTGAAATCTGCACCTGGCACAAGCTCAATTTTGCTTTCGGCGGTCGAACATAGCTTCTCATAGCCTCCAGGTAGCAGTGTAACGTCCCAGCGCGCAGTCGGGTCGTCGGCCTCGTTCCGGGACATGGGGACACGCGTGGGAACGATCTCCCAGTACACGGTGAGTTCATAGGGAGAGAGATACCAGACGTCCGGGTGCGTGGGGCGTAGAGCGTACAGCAGCGCGACGTCGGCAGATTGCAGCGTTCGGCGAGCGCGCGAATGTCGCTTGTTCAGTCTGCAGGCTCTGGCGCGGGCTTGTTTGGCGCGTCCCTCCACCAGCTGGTCTACGAGACCCAAGTACTGCGCGCCTAGGAAGCTTACGGTGCTGCTCGTGCGAATGCACTCGGCTGCGACCGCGTAATCTTCTCCATATGTTGCGCGCAAATTGCAGCACTCGACCTGTCCGCGCACAACACCTTTGCAGTACGCATCGGACAGAAAGCGGGACACGTGCCGGCGACCGAGCTTTCGTGGGTCCTGATGTGCAAGCTTCTCGTGCAACTGTTGGTGCCCTTTTCGGAATTCTTGAATTTCTTTGTAAGCCATCGGTTGGTTTTTGCTGCAGTACTCACGCGCATATCCCGTCTGAGCGTCCTGGGCTCGCTGCGCTGCCAGCAATGCCTGTTTGCGCAAGTGCTGGGTTGGAAGTTTACTTCGACATGTTGCGCATAATATTGGCAGGCGATATGGCAGTTGCACGTCCGAGTTGCATCGTAGGCCAGCCAACAGTGCAGGATGTGTCATGTTAAGCCACTCGTGGTTGTATGGCCCGTGTAGTGCCCCAATCCTATTTTTGCGTCCACTCTGCGGCATGCCAAAAGCTGACAGCGTGCATGGGCAGAGTACGTGGCAGCTTTGCGTGAGCCACGCCGACCGCGGGAAGTCTGCTTTGCATTGCGTAGGCTTGTCCTTTCGACGACACCCACTGAGCGGCTTCAGCTCCCCGCTCACGTTGTCACGTTTGTGAACGTGGTGCCCAACCAGCAAATATCCCTGCAGTGTCCAGCCGCTGAGTAATTATCCCTGCAGTGCCCAACCGCAGAGGATCCCTGCAATGCCCAACCACAGAGTATCCTTGCAGTGCCCAACTGCAGGGTATCCCAGCAGTGCCCAACCAAGTATCCCTGCAGTGCCCAATAACAGCACAGTTTCCCTGCAGTGACCAACAGCTACTGCAGAGTATTCCTGCAGCGCCCAACAGCAGAGTATGAGTAGTATCCCTGCACTGACAAACCCCACGGTATCCCTGCAATGCCCATGGCAAGGCATCCCTGCAGTGTGCCCAAACAGTATCTCTGCAGTGCTCAATGGCAAGGTGTCCTTGTCGTGCCCAGCCCTTGCCCATGCCGAACCCCACAGCATTTGCCCCTGCAGTGTCAAACTGCAATATTCTTGCAGTGCATTTGCAGTGCTGCAAGGAAGACAGTTTAGGGCGGGGGGGGGGAACATTGCATTTCTTGTGCAATAACGGTTCTAGGGTGGGGATGCTCGAAATGCATTTTTTGTTTCTCCTGTAAAGATCCTAAGAACCGACTTCCTAGGATACACAGGACAACCTGGCCAGGTAGGTTGTAGCACATTACACAACTGCTGGTTACAAGAAAGTTGATATGACGATTCGGTCAGCGATTCTATTACGGTCCGAAGCTATACCTGCGTCCCAACAGGTCCCAACAAGTATAACTTGGAGTAGGGTGTACCTTATAAACCTTATGAATTGATATCAACCCCGAAATATCATGTATGGCAAGTGAAGGAACGAGTGGAGCGCATGCCGAACAGCAGAGACCACATAAGTAGACATTAAACCTACGCTCAACGCGGCAACACGCCACGCAGAGGCGGCGAACTCACCACTCATAGGCGGCGAACAAACGAACAACAACAGACATGTCCAAACACTTCTTTACAGCGAGGATCAGTTCAGTCCACAGTTTCAGCACCCAGTATTTCATGCAAGGACTTCATGTCCATCAACTCACAGAATCCTAACAAATTATGAACATCAGCACTCAGCAAGTCCCACCCCCCCTCCCCCAAGCCTCCACTGGCTGGTGTATATAACGGCTTAACGGACAGACCCAAAGCCCTCGACCCAGGAGGATTCACGGGGTCGGTGGAAGTGGCGGCAGCCATTAAATGAATATATAGAAGTCTCCATTTGATTTTCCATTCCTTGCTTCCCTACTAGCAAGTAGCAAGGTAAGGGCCATGGAACGAGCCTCGATGGGGCCTCCAAGCCAAACGTCCGCGCCATCCGCATCCTAAACATGCATTCGGGCTTGGGCTTTAGGGTTTTGGGTGACGCCACTTTCTAAAAAAAAATGCTGTGCAGAGGTGTCTCAGAATCAGGCTCCCCGATCTTATGGAATCAACTCTCGCATGCCCTGCAGCCTATCTACCCCAGATGCTCTTTAAACATGTCAAACGAACGGCACAGAACTGTGAAGAAACAAATGACAACCGAAGACGCTCACATTCCCAACAAGTTGGAACCCATATCTTGCCCCTATATGAGATCCGAGAAGAGACCCCGCACCTCTGGATGTCGTGGGATCGCCGGTAGGAGCTGCTCGTTATCACCCAGGAGGATGAGGCGAACATCTTCAACCTTGTTTGGAGGTATAGAGGTCTATGGTAGTTTCAGGGCTATTTAGGAATTACTTAAGCAGGGGTATGAAGAGAGATATGATGTCTCTGAGGGTTATAGGAGAGACTTGTGCAGCTCAGCTCTGCATAATGGCTTTCAGGGTTTGGGGGTGCACGGGCGACCCATCATCTGTTTTACAGAACTTCGGGACTTTGCCGGAAGGACTCCGAAGTGGCCTTCTGGCACCACTTGAGTTCCAGTCTGTAAGCTAGTTGGTGAAGGTGATGACCGGATGATGCTTGTCTGTAGCAGCGTTAGAAATCGTGAAGGCTTATCATGCTGCTTTTTAATCGTGCTGAGCTGAAGCAGAATGTTTGCCTGGCGTCAACATCAAACCTCGCAGCGGCATAAGTTTGAACCGGCTTTGATGGGGATCCATTGGGGTAATATTAGGGCTACATTGGGATAATGGGAAAGAAAATGGAAACTACTATAATAGAGTGTACATATGTATATATGGAGGCCATGATGCAGAGTGGACGAAGTGCATCTTGCTCTTGGCCGACCCAACAAGCAGTGGTTTAGCGCCGCCACCTGGCCTAAACGATGCAGCGTGATGCAGTACCGCGGGCTGCCCTAATGCTAAAGGTGCGGATGTGAGGTCACTGATCGTAACGGCTCTTCACCGTGAACTGCTTGATAAAAGGGTAGCATAAAATTTGGGTGTCGACGCCCCGACCTCTTGCAACCCTGGCATTCGCGTCATCTGATATATAAGACTCGTCGCCCAAAAACTTGTTCAGACTAAACCATGCCTCACCCTCGGCGTAAGCCCTGCAAACTTTTAACCTCCAACCAGCCACATTATGGATGTTCCTGCTCTCTCCGCCCCTAGTATGCTGGGTTGCTGTTAAGGAACTTAAATTAAGCTACCAAACTAGGGATATAAAGTATAAAATAGGATTTCCTTGAACAATAACTTAGCTTAAGTTCCCCCACTGCAGCCATGTGGTAGGATACCCTAAACCCTAAATCGTGGTTTCCATTTTCTTTTCCAGTATCCCCTATATATCCCATGTATTTCCCACCCCAAGGCCACGGAAAGGCCCCGGCCCCAGCTTTCTCGAGGCAGGCAGCTAAAGCTCTGGACAATGGGCCTTGGTCTGTCTCTCCACTCTGGTATGTGTAGGGCTTTATATGGCGTATAGGGGGAGGGCTTATAAGGATTAGAGTTTCCCAAACTTAGGAATACCTTAAGTCAGTTTATGGGCTTCAGGAAGACAGTCCCCTCTGAAGCAGAGCACAGTTACAGTGCGGAATCGCTTCTATCTCTCATGGCTGCCGTCCGCGAGGTGGCTGAACTTGCATTTGTTTGACCCCTTTCTCCTGACTACATCCCTGGATGCTTGAGCAAAAGTTGGACTCCTCCTCAAAAGGCTGAGGAACATAAGAAGGAACACATGAGCTCCTTTACTTTCCGCAGCTGGACCTGGGAACCTGGCAAGTGAAGGACCACCCGACGATGGCCAGAGGCTCCCCCTCCTTGTCAGCTGGATTGTTGGGATCAAGACTCACAGACACTCATGCCAGAAGCGCGTCAAAGCCAGCTAACTGTTGAAAAGAGATTCCAGATTGTATCAACTACTTCAAGGTGGCTATGCATCTGTCACTAGAGACGACTAGCTCGTCTGCTGATCAAGGACCGGGCGAGCTGATCTTTGTAGATCTGTCGGTGGGCGTTGACCTGTGACAGCGCACCAAGACTTCTTGAAACCTAAATGCATCACAATGGCGAGGCTAGGAAGGCAGAGCTTTCACGAGTGCCGCAACTTGGATACGAGATAACTTGCATCTCTGAGAACGAAAATGCGTATGCTATGCTTGCAGCGTGTGGAAGGCTTCCGGCTTCTGTTCCTCGAAGCGTGAGCTATTCATCAGCAGTGTACGAATAACTGCAGGCCCTCACTGTTATTAAGGGGCTCTAGGTTCAACCAGTCCATCAACACATAGCACAACCAATACCTCCTGGCCCTAGATTTGCCGTGGAATCCTCTTGTCGCATGGGAGGTGTATCGGGTGCCCCGGCCCGGCGCGTGTAGAGAGTCACGAGCTCCATAGAAGTCCTGCATCTGTAGGCCTCCTGAAGTAGGGACTCCGACGGTGGAATGTGCACTGAGGTTTTTTTCTACATGCGAGTAATTCCGAGCAGCTGCATCATCCTAGCGCAAGGCAACGCATCCCGAGGTAGCTCTAGCCAGGTAGCCCATAATGCTGCTTTGCAGGAAAGCTTACTATGGACTGAACCACGGGGCGATAATAAGGACGAGTTCCACTTCGAATCCATTCCCTTATTCCGGTTGAAGTACCAGTATTTTCTTGACGCATTCCAGCGATGACGCTTCATGGATGTCATCTTGGAAGTTGTGTGATAAAGTGATTCTGAAGTGCCGGTTCTACCCCCAGAAGGACTGACTCATACACTCTACCTTGGCAAGCCCAGAGGAACATGTAGCCCGTTATGTTTGTGTTAACTTTGCCCACACGAATCTATTGTACACAAGATGAACCGACAGAAATCCCCCCTCCCTCATGCAGCTGTCCTCGTCGAAGATCAGAGTGCAGACGCTACAGGGAGCCAAGCCAGCGATAAGGTCTTGACGTCCTCTGGCTACCTCCAAGAGTCTGCTTGCGAAAAGATTGGAAATCCCTTAGGTCATTCCAAGGATATTATCGAATTTCTGACAAAAACAGGACATGAAATAGCTTTGCAGACATGTCTAGTGTGAGCTGGATCTGCGGTGATGTTCGAAATTTCTGGTCCATTTCGGAAACCTGATCGCAAGGACCTAAAGGACTTAGCATCTGGGAAAACGAGATCGCGAGCAAACCTTCCTGGATACCGGCACCAAAGGCTTTTCGTGGTGTGGTGCTGGCTCTGCATTCAGGCTAGCACATTTTGGATCGCCATGCCAGGATCTTCAGGCTCTACCCCTTCTACCACACCTCTCAGCTCTAAAGAATACCGAATCCCAATGCTGCGACCTTTTTTGAGATGGACCAACCTTCGCGAAGCAAAGCAACAGGTGCCCTGGCAACAAGATGAACAGAGTAAATGCCTCTGGCTTCTTGAAGAAAGGCGTGCCGCGAATCTCAACTCATAACCAGGAAGCCGTTCCCCGCAGGCATAAAGCAGCTACAAATACAGGCGCTTCGTACTTGGCCCTTTCCTCCCACACAGGGTCACGGTCTAGAATATTACCGAGAACGGAAAATCAAACCTAGAAATTAAAAAGCTCCCGCATTGGCAAACTGTAGGACGGTTCAGTTCTTGGAAGAGGTTTCGGATGCTACAGTACGGGAGGCGATTAACGATCTCTAGATCTAGGTAGAATGATCCTTCAGCGAAATCCTCAACGCGTTGCCCATATTGTCGTGCATTGCGTCCCATCCGCCAAAGGGGGCTATGTTGGAATGGTCTGAAGCACAAAAACTGAATTCCAGGTTTAGCTGAGGCACCCAACCCTAGGTCTATGAGTACTATAACAGCAGAATGCTAGCAATACCTCAGCGTGCTAAGTTCGGCACATCCTTCAAGCTTTGGCTACAGAATTATATTACATAACACTAGTGTTATCCGAAGGAATCATGCAGGACCCTGGTACAGGGGCCTAGCCTCCTGGGGTCCTACCAGCTCCTCGGCTTCGGGTGGATGCGCCTCCCTGACAAGGCGGCGCTTTCTTTGCTTGGGCCCTAAATAGTGGTTTCCATTTTCTTTTCCATTATCCCTATATAACCCTATTATATACCCTATTATAATATAGTAGTTTCCACTTTCTTTTCCACTATCCCATTTTCTTTTCCATTATTCCCATATAACCCCAATATAACCCTAATATTACCCCATTGGTAGTACTCTATCGTAATACCCTTTTGTTTCACATTTGAACAGCAGCTTCTCAGCCCATGATGAGAAACTAAAGTAAGGTTTGCCACAGTTGGGCCTAAGTTATGTATTCAGCCAAGCCCCAAAAGACCCCTAGGCCTTTTGGCGCCTAGACACACCTACGCCTTTCGGCGCCTGAAGACTCTTAAAGACCCTACGCCTTTCGGCGCCTAAAGACCCTTAAAGACCCCTACGCCTTTCGACCCCTAAAGACCCTTAAAGACCGCTACGCCTTTCGGCGCCTGAAGAGCCTTAAAGACCCCTACGACTTTCGGCGCCTAAAAACCCCTATGCCTTTCGGCGCCTAAGATATTTCAGAGGGTGGTCTTTGGGATGATTATAGGGATGATCGTCCCACCCCTAGCATGTAATGTGCCGACTGTTTAGGCTCCACGTGGCGAGCCTTAACATTAAGTCACAGGGGCTAGAGCAAAGATTGATCCCTTGCTATTGATCTTGGTGACTTTCCTACAAGTATCCCCAAGGCCTCGTAAGCACTTGCATGGTTTTGTTTTGGCTTCGGTGTCAATGACGGGAAACGTCATGCCAAAAAAATCCAAGTCTTCCCGCATGTGGACTCAGTGACTGGTTGTAGCACGTTTGGGGGGTGGAGTCAGGTTGACAGTACAGGGAAGACATGGAAAATCGTGACGACCTATCTTGGCTCCCAGCTGGCCCCTTCAATCTTTCAAAGCCTCTGAATAACCGAAAGGGGCCTAGGGACAGCTCCGCGTGACCCCCAGCAATCAGAGATCCTGAAATTGACTTTGCCCCTCCTTCACCAAGTCTGTTTCCATGGTCTCCTGAACCGACACCCCAAGGCCCTGGCACCAAAAATACTCGCGGCCCTGCTCCTTGCCGAAGGACCTGGACGCCACGCACCTCAGGAAAATTGTTGGGGTATCGTATTCTCATTGACAAAGCTCTCCCTCCCCGTAAAGAAACAAGCACAGTAGTCATACTAGCTCCTGACAGCAGGACGCCCAACCAAAATGTCTGAAGCCTGTGTAAGGGTTGCTGCTCGCATGAGATTGGAGCATGAGTTTCTGTGATTCTTCGGGGGTTAGGCCCAGCGGGAATGCGTGCAACACACGAAGGCGGAACACAGGGAGATAGGAAACACACTTGAGGATGTCAAAGATATCCGTCACCATTGTGGCAGATGGCTATCTAGGGATTCTCAGAGAGCTCTTCTGACGTTGCCAAATCAATGTGGTCGGGGGTTGAGCATCTCTTAAAATCCATCTTCCGTCCGGACATGGCGTCGAGCATTCGGAACCATGTGGGAGTCAAATCTGTAACATCCAGGGCTTGTGATGGTACGCACGAGTGTACTGAAATCAGGGGCAGCTCCTTTGATCAAGCTCCACATTGGAACTGATTTTGGCATCTGGATTGTTTTCGAACACTCCACATCTCTGAGATTCACTGGGAATCGGACGTACGGCGCTGACGCCGGTTTCGGGCTTGGAACTGCCTGCGCAAGAAGGCGGCAGACTCTCAGGAGGGACATCGCCAGCGTGGCCAGGTGAAAGCAGTGTCAGGACATGGTGATAAGATTGTCCATGCCATAAGTGACTACAGCCGTGAAACATCTGCACGAGTAACATGCAGGTGAGTTCCGATGAAGGCGCCACAGCAATAGTAGCTGAACCGGTTTCCTAGACCTGTTTGTCCTCACCAAGGGAATGAAAGTGGACCAACAGAGCTATCCAAAATTGACTGTTGCAGGATGATTGTGAGAGTTAATGCGAGTAGCTGCAGCGGTCTCTAGATCTTTTTGTCGTCACCAAGGGAATGAAAGTGGACCAATGGAGCCATCCAAAATTGACTGTTGCAGGATGATTTTGAGAGTTAATGTGGGATCTAGTGGTTTCATCCGCTCAAAGGCAAGCTTCGGGCTTTAGGGCTTTGGGTTGGGGCGGGTTTGGGGACTTCAAGTCTTGCGGGAGGACTATTAAGTGATTAGGGGGCTGGGGCTTAGGGGGGCTTTAGGAATTTATCGGGCTCTAGGTTTCCGGAGACTAAGCTTACTGGTTCTGGGTACGGAATAGGAGAATATCATCCCTACATTATCCCTGTACAGTGTATTCCCTTATTCCCTACTAATCCCCAGTTCACGTTCACAAACCAGGAAGGGGAGTATGGCGGATCAGCAAACCCTCAACCCTTAAACCGCGCCTCGCCGCCCTTGGCCGCCCTTGGCCGCCTCGGGGACCTCTTCCCATTACTTGGCGCCGCTGGGGCCTCCAAAGCCTGGAAGTAGACTTACTGGTTCTTGGTGTCCGAGTTGTATAGGGATAACGGAAACGAAAATGGAAGCTACTTCCTTATAGTAAGATATTATATATATATATATGTATTGGGGTTGTAGTAGGGAACGAGGGAAAATACTACATATAATATAGGGGTTATTTAAGGATTCTATTCCTTTTTTCCCTACTAAGAACCAGCAAGTAGATAGGGCTCTGGGTTTTGGACAAGTGGATTGAGGGTTTAAGGGATGAGCAGTTAGGGATTGAGGGCTTAAGGTTTTAGGGCGCCGGGGCTTGGGGTTTTGAGGCTGGGTTTATGGGCTGAGGGTTTCGGATTGCACTACGGGGGCGAGTGTTTATATGGGCCGTATTCTAAACTGCTAGTATCCCCCTTAATAACCTCCCGTCCCTATATAATCCCCTCTAGAACACCCTTTAAGCAGTCTAGACGATAGCCCATATAAAACCCCAATCTAATCCCTATTCCTAAAATCCCAGTTTCCATTTCATTTTCCATGCTGTTCTCCGTTATTGGTAGCCACTACGGCTCGAACAGCCTTCAGTGTAGGTAGTAGCACATGTCTTCGCCTACGCACTGAGGCCGAGCCGCCAGGTCCCAATTCCTGGAGCCCA
>CAJNIZ010008156.1:0-11433 GCA_905231905.1 Symbiodinium pilosum
GGGGGCTAAAGAGCCCAGGAATCTCCAAAACCATAGGGGAGTCTAGAGCTCGATCTACGGAGCTCCGAAATTCTTCGTTGTGATTGAGATTGCTGCAGGTTTGATACCCAGGGATGAGAGCGCAGTATAATCCCTACATGACCCCTATATATTCCCTGTAGTTTCTATAGTGCCCATTTTCTTTTCCACTATCCCTATATAACCCCCAGGATTTGGGGTGTTGGGGCTACATTCCAACGCCTTCGGATTCTTCATACTATAGTCCCCCTTGAGTAGATAGAATCTAGCTTTGGGTAGAATATAACGCTAAACCCTGCACCCTATAATGATACCCCCCCCGCCCATATTTCCCAGATTCTATCTACTTAAGGGGGACTCTACGTTCCAATGTGCTGGGATTCCCAGGGCTTGGGCCTTCCTTGTACCCTTAGTTGGCTAACAGTGGGTACCTAGGCCCGAATAGAGGGCAGGAGGAGGGTCTATCTGTCTGGGACCATGTAACTGTGGATGTAGAGGTTTTGTGAGTCGGGACGCTGCTGCCAGTAGGTCTTGAGAAGGAATTAACCCTTGCGAGGATTTGCTGGCTGCCCCTTGGTCGAACTCCTGGGCCCAAACTCATACTGCACAGACCTTCAGCATTTACCCGAGATGTAGCAATATACAGTGCACGCCTTCGCTCTTCTTTTAGCCAGCATCGCCCCAAATCTGGTACTTGAGAGGACAGGGCAATTGTTACTATCGCAGGAGGGGGAGGATAAAAACCATGCACTCCCTGACATGTACCTGACAGGATCTGGGGTCGGTCACGAAGAAGCTGCGAAGCCTTAGCTGCAGAGAGTGGTTTCAAAGGCTTGGGCCGCATTAGGTTTATTTACGTGGACTGCATGGAAGCAAGGGTTGGGACAGGGTTTAAGGTGCAGGACCGTAGGAAGAGGGGTCCTGGAATCCCCCAAACTGAAGTGCGCTTAGTTCTTAAAAGCAGTATACAGTACGTGGCACATGAACTAGTACCACGTCGCTCTTCAGGATGTGTTGAGAACGTGTTTTCGGTCCCTCTCTAGCATGTGAGACAGGCTGTTTGAGGGCCCCATTGTTCAGCTAAACCAGAATCCGTACAGGAAGACTTGGTGGCTTATGTAAATGTCAAGCATGACGTCCTGTGCTAAGCCCCCAACTACAGTAATATGGGTCCTGATAAGGGTGTACTAGACCCAAACACAATGGGTCCTTATGTTACTGAAGGGATTCAACATGAAGACCGATGAAGAACGATTATCAGAACTTGAACTTGTTCTCAGGGTTGAGTACTGTGATATCGCCTATCCTTGGCCAAGCCCGAGAGCCAAAACATGACATTGAAACAGAGACCAAGGATGGTCAGAGCTGAAAAGGATGATGGCTTTCAAGCTGGCTGCTGGTTGGCATTTCCATGTCCTTTTCAATGCACCCCAAGAGTTCATGGAAGGATTCCTTGGGACTTAACGCAAAGGATGCAAGGAAAGGGATTATAGAACTTTGTGACTGCTTTTGGGCTGGCGCTGAGACCTGTCCCGGCCCAGCAGATTTGAGGATTTAACAGCAAGCTGTAGGATCCAGAATCTTACCTTTCGTCAGGCAACGGAGGAGGATAAGCTTAGGGACTTCTACATGTGATGCCCACATACCTTACGCGTGCAGAAGCCTGTTTTCATTTGAAGAAAGCTTTCTTCAAAAAAGCAGAGCAGAGAATGTCTTTGCTGCACAGCCACAAGGCGGTTTGGGCTTCAGGGTTTGCGTCCCATTTTCGGGGTGCAGCTTGAAGACCACTCCTTGTAAGTTGCGGGCAGCCAGAAATCTTCCCGAATGCGTACAGCTAGGCGCATCATGGAAAAGCCATCCAGAAATCCCGCTTCCAGGCCCTAAGCGTGCATCACTGGCCCCAACCCTTCCAAAGACGTGGATGGCATGAGCACTTAGAGTCTTGGAGACGAAAAAATAGATAGCTCCACTCCCTCGGCCACAACCTAAGTGTACGCTTAACGTCCTGTGCAAAGTATAGCTTCTTCCCAGTTCGGCGCGCCACATGTCCAAAGCTTCAGGTGGGAGCTTCTTACAGCATCCTGAACATAAGTTGTCCCCGAAAATGGCTGTTATGTCCTGCACATACCTCTAGCCCCCCCCCAAAGTTACCACCATTTTGCAAAACCTTGTGTGCCCCTATATGCCTCTACAGACTCCCAGCACGGGTGCCCTCATTATTGGTTCAATCCAAATGGTAGCTCCCCTAAATAGGGGTACCCCAATGTAGACCCCAAAATACTATAATCCTTCTTATGGGGACACCAACATGGTACAACCCTACACCCTATATAATCCCTAAACCCCATGTTCCCCTATATACCCTACATAACCCTTATATACCCTTTACGTAAAGGAACCCCTAATTTTGGGAAACCCCTGAATCTAAGTGAGGCTCCTGAGTTTGACGTCGTCGGCGCCGGGCGACTTCTCAGGGTACCATGGCAGGCACGGCCAATCACGCTGTGAAGGGTTAGTTTAGGGTTTAGGGCTCAGGGCTAAGGGTGTACGGTTTAGGGCTTAGGGTTTATGCAAAAGGGCATCGGGAAGCCCAACCCATATTAATTAAGGAATGCATCCTCCATCATACTAGGACCCCAGATATGATGTAAGGGATATTCCTTAAAGTAAGGGGTATCAGGCTCCTTGCATAGTTCTGACGGGGTCCAGGTAATCACTGGGTAGTTGCATACCTAGAACTTTGCCAATAGGAATTCTACTTAGGCTTGATCCCTGAATCGATTCCTGAACCCTCCTGGGCCTTAGCAGTAGATTTTTGAGAGTCCCAAGAGGAGAGCTTTTCGAAATGAGGGTACATAAAGGGGAAGCCAGGTTTGGAAATCCCAACATGCCTTGCCAGGAAAGCCCTCGCGCCACGCCACAGCTCAGCCGGTACTGGCAGAGGTGTGCTCGTCCCTTGAAAGAGAGACATTCATATGAGCCATAATCTAAACTCCTAAAGGGGGGTTATATGGGGGATTATATATATAGGGAACTACTATAGGGGCTATTAAGGGGGATACTAGGAGTTTAGACTATAGCTCATATTTTAGAATTGATGGCAGAGCTAGAGAGGGAGTCAGGGAGTAGAGAAGAAGAAGCCCCCAAAGTAGTTGTCAGGAAGAAGAGAAGTTTGTACTGCGGTTTAGGGTTTAGGGTTTAGGGGCGGGTCAGGGAGTAGAGAGGAAGATCTTTCTGACAGCAGTTGTCATGCAAAGCATGGCACAGTGACATGTGTGCTAACCCTCTGGCTGCCGTAATTTCATGGTTATTATCTACAGGGTTGCTGTTAAGGAATTTAACTTAAGTTATTATATTTACTATATATACACAGTCTGGTAACCCTAAACCCTACATACCCTAAATACCCTACATACACAGTATGGTAACTTAATTCAAGTTCTCTAGAATGCAAGAGGAGAGGCCGGAAAACTGCTGCGGAACTCCCAAAGCGTCCCACCCTTGAAGCCCAAACCTCAGCCACCTGGCACTGATTGGGGTTTAGGCCTGAGGGATCAAGATTTTGGGGTTTAGGACTTGAGGTTAAGGGCTTAGGGTTCAGGATTTTGGGGTTAGGGCTTGGGGGCCTGGGGTTCAGGATTTTAGGGTTTGGGACTTAAGGTTAAGGCCTTATGGTTCAGGATTTTAGGGTTTACGACTTCAACAATCCTTGGGCCTGGAGCGGGTAGATGAGACCACTTTATGAGCGTTGCAGGGATTGGATGAAGCAGCTGGAGGCAACAACTGCAGTGTCAGCCATGCTGAAGGCAAGAACCTAAGACCCTACTTGGAGGGTCAGAGGGACTTAGTAAGTAGGCTAATAAACCGTATAACCCATATAGTAACCTTAATTATCCCAATTATTAACCTACTTACTAAGTCCGCGTGACCCTCCAAGTAACCCCAAGTTAGGAGCCTTTATGAATACGAATGTTGCCAAAGTCAAACTATAGTGATATACTGGAGCTTTAAAACTTATACATGATTGCGCCAGACTAACGTCTGATGCAAGTGTTGGTCCGTATGGAGGAAGGGATCTTCAGCATACTGTACTTGGAGGGTCGTGGCGACTTAGTAAGGTTGATAATGGGGATAGTTAGGGTTACTCTATGGGTTATAAGGGTTATTAACCTACTTACTAAGCTCCCCTGACCCTCCAAGTATGGTGGATGGCGGAAACCTGGCACCACTTGGAATCCCCACAAATACTGCAAGTGCCGTTATTTGGCCACTACACTTCGCAGACAGCATTTGAGCAGAGAGCACAACTCTCTAACATAGAAAAAACATCAACGAGTGGCAGTAGGAGCTTGCCGTAAGCAAGCGTGTGGGTTTCGTGAGCTACCGTAAGGAAACTTGTTTTGCGCGCTGCGCCGCAAGCGCCATAAGCTCTAAGTTGGGGTCCTGGTTTGTTGGTGCTTCGACGCTGACAGTGACGGGATGCTTGCGTTTCTAGCGTAAGCGCCGTAAGCGCCGTAAGCGTTGGTCAAGAAAAGCTGATGCCGTAAGCTACACCCTGGGTTTTGCAAGCTACCGTAAGCAAATACCTTGCCCCTGAACCCTATACCCTAAATCCTTACCAGTAAAGGATGCGGTTAAAAGTTTTGCCCGCCGCTCATTTGAAAGTTCCTTCCTGGAAGGAGAGGCGTCAACGTGGCGGTGAGTGCAACATCCCGACTCCCAGCTTGGTCATAACTTGTCTGTAACAGTGGTTTAGGGTTTAGTCCACTCCCCCGACTGTTAAACACCCCACCCCCCTAGTATCAAATGTGTTTAATATACTATGTTATACCACAGTGGAGAGTATTCAATATTAAATTAGGCGAGTGGGGGTTTTACTATTAGGGGAGGGGATTAGGGTTCAGGTTTCAGGGTGTGGGGTGTGTATAAGTTAGGAGGACGCCCCACCTTGTAATAGTGGTGTAGTAGGAATATAAGAGGACCCTGATATGATCCATATTCCCTTATAGTCACTATTACTGGGTAGGGCGGGTCCACTTAATGGATCAGGTTTCAGGGTTCAGGATTTAGGGCATGGGGTTGAAAGGAGGGATGAAAGGGGTTTCAGGGCCCTTTCAGGGGTATTTAAGGAATTTAAGGAGTAGCGAGGGAATGAACCCCTCTATCCCCACAGAACACTTAAAAATGCCCCTGTTGAAGTACCTGCATTCACTCCCCCACCCGCCCCACCACGCCTTTATATCCCTTTATTAAGTACCCGTGATTCACTTTGTGGATCAAGTTCGTCTAGGACCCCCAGGATCAGATGTTCTAAACGGTGTTTAACGTGTAATTTCTCCTTCGAGGAGGCAGTTGTGGGCATTAGGTCATTAGGCTGCCACTTGCTACTAAGCTGTAATTGCTTGCTGCTTATGGCCTAATAGCTTAACATGGCCGAGGTGAAGCTATGGGCTTGAATATTTAAGGATCCTGTTAGGGAGCCCAGGGACGCATTGCTTCATACTACATAGGTTGAACTCTTAGATGAGAAGTCTCAGAGATTTTTGTGAAGTTCAAGGGTTCCGGGGTTGTACCCCCAAGGACGTACCCCTAAAAGGTTTCCCCAACATGGCCCTAATACAGCCCTTATATAGTCCCTTAGGGTCCCTTAGAAGGATCCCAAACCCAGGGCTACAACCCTGCGGGTACAAGCCGGCCACCCTTGAGAGGCAGAGAGTGCACTGTTTCCAAGGATCATGGCACAGTTAGCTTGGACTTGCTGTTTGCGCCATCCACTTTGGTTCAACCATATGAGGGGACCGCGGACCGATAAAGAAAATCGGATCAACCATACCTGAAGGCCCTTTAGGGTTTGGGGTTTAGGGTACTACTTATAGACCTTAGGGACCAAAGTAGGCGGTAACGTCATATACCCTAAACCCTAAACCCCTAGAGACAATCTGCTCCAGATCAAAGCACCAAGCACTCTAATTAGGTCACCTAGGTGGTGTTTCCAGGTTAGTGTCATTTATGCAGAGAATTGCTGACGTTGTACCACTACGCATGCAACATCCCAACTGCTCGCACTTAGCGGGGTCACTTGGTGGCCATTTTTGCCTAGTACTTTTGAATGGGGGTACCAGTTTTTCTCCAACACGCGCTAGGACACTGGTTTTGAAGAATCTGGAGATCTTCTCCTTGAAAGACCAGAACCTGGCCGGATTGATAATCCTGACACACATTCGGGGAGAAATCGCCCTGAACCCTAGTCGCCCTACTCCCTAATCCGCACAGATCCAATCTTAAGAAGTGATGTATCTTTGCACCTGTAGGATCCTCCTCCCTCAACCCTAATCCCTAAATCTATATGCACCCGATCTTCAGAACGTCAGGACTGTACTGGGGACCCCAAACAGGGAACCCCAAGAACATAACAGGATACAAGGAGCCTGCGAGGTATATTCCCGTTATATTCCTACTATGCTCCCTGTTTGGAGTCCCCGTTAGACTCCTTCAGCCCGAAACCCTAAAGTGCTCAAACCCTGAATCCTAAACCCCTAAACCGTAAGCCTCAAATCCTAAACCCCTAAACCCTGAACCCTAAATCCAAAACCCCTAAACCCTACATCCTAAACCCCTAAACCGTGCTTTAAAGAAGCGATCCTGAGGAGGCTACCAGGTTGGCCTTCAGGACCCGGGCTAAGAGCTAACTTAGTGTTTGGGGTATTTTAGGGTTTAGGGTTTGAGGTCTGATAGGAGGATTTAGGGTTTAGGGTTCCAGGACTCTACTGGGGACCCCAAAGCAGGGAATATAGTAGGAACATGACAGGGGTATGCCTGGCAGGGTCCTTATATTCCTGATATATTCCTACTGTATTACTGGGGTTCCCTGTTCAGGGTTCAGAGCAGAGTATGGAGTTTGTGGTTTAAGGTTACGGGTCTTTGCCAAAACCCTTCAAAACAATGATGCCTTTGGGTAGGCCATGAGATATCGTATTGACACATGGGTAGATTACATGTCATGGGCTGCATTCAGCTAGAAAAATCCAGCATCATGGTGCTTTCGGAGGGCCCGAACACCTGCACAGGCTGGGGGTTTGGCTTGGGAAGTCTGTCCTTGAGTACCGGGTTATGGATAGAAGGGTTCGGTTAACTTTCTACTTAGATGGGCTGGGAGTTAGCAAAACAGGAAGCAGCAGTGTCATTATGTCTTCGTACATTGCCTGGAAGGTTTATGTGTGACCTAGTAACTAAGGAGCAGAATTGAAATGGCAGAGCTTCCGAGCTCCAGATCTAGGGCTGTGTTGTTGTGCCTGCCAATGACAAGATGCCTTTGTCAAGCTCAGCTCAAACCGAAGATCCGACATGTTTTCCGTGTTCTACCGCTAGTCGAGGAGATCCCATGCCAATTTTTGCAGATTGCTTGGGAAGCTGCTGATGAGTGGTACTCCAATGGCTCCCGGGTGCCCATGCTTCTGTGATCCCAAGCCAGAGAAACTTTCGATCTTGAACCATCCCAACTGAGGGTATTCCCTCATTTCCTACACTTGCTAAATTATGGCTACAAAGAGTTCAGATTCAGGCAAACCACGATCCACCCAAGAGCAACCAGGAGCTGGACTTACTGCTGCAGATTGTCGAACTCTCACGGCAGTCGTACGTCCTTGGTGTAGATGGAGAAGTGGATCTGCAGCTTGAATGCCTGGCAGGGTTCAAAACTATGTACCCCAGTAGTACCCTTTTGCCCCTTTTTATTTGGGGTCTCCGTATTAAAGCTGAAAAGTAGGAAAAAGCGTACCCTTATTATTAATGGGTTACTGGGGAACCTAGAGTGAGGATTTAGGGCTCAGGTCTTGTGAGTTTTGTGTTCTGCTGAGACGGATCTCTCGGAAGGCACGAAAGTGTCGTAGCTCCTGGGGGACCTTCGCCTCGCCTTTTAAGTCTAAACGAGGCTTCAGAGATGTAAGAGGCAATGAACTTGAAGCCCCTTGGTCTGTTAGCTCGTCAGATCTCACCCAACAACATGCCTTGGCTTCTTCCTAACTTAGACGCCAGGGAACCGACATCCTAAACTTAGCAGCTAGGACGAGTAGGGCAGGCGATCGCAAGCCGCTGAGCCTACAACTCCTCCTGTTTCCGGGTTGCTGTTCAGGAGCCTGAATCAAGTTACCATAGTACGGGCATATAGTCATATAGTGAGCAAGAGGCTTTCCTTATTTCAGTAACTTCATTTCAGTTCCTTACCAGCACCCAGGGTTCTTAACCACCAAATCCTAGATCCTAGACCTGTAACCCTTAATCTTAAACCCTAAGCCTTAAACCCTGTGACCCGGAACCCTACCCTGCCTTTGAGGACTGGACTAAGCTTTGATGCTCAGCTGGTGACACGTGTGGATGAGCCTTTGCAGAATGTGGCAACAGGGAGGGTCTAGGGTTTAGGGTTTGTCGGGTTTAGTCCAGATTGGAAAAGTGCTTGACACACATGCGGAGACGAGTAGGCTAGTCAGGAGCAATGCAGCGCCCTCTCCAGCACGTGCGCCCAAACAATTGTTTCAAAGAGTTCAGAGCCCAGGCAGGTTCAGGTCTCTTAGATCTTGTCATTTTAGTCGTGGCGGCAGTGCTCGTGGCAGTAGACCCTCCTACAATTGCCTAAATAAATGTTGGCCCCGGATTCCCTTATACAAGTTTGGTGGAGGTGAATTCAAAACCTTGACACCTTACACCCCTATGAGAGGCCGACCTTCTAACCCCACTAAGGACACTGAAAAGACCCTGACCCTAGCTCTTGTTATGTGTCCTTAGATACCTGTGTATGCCTCCGACAAAGTCTACACCCCTGTAGATGATGTCCACACCTAACCCTTACACGATCAACCTAAGCTCGCGGGAGCCAAACCCCACACCCTGAGCCCTAGATCCTATGGCCTTAACCTGACTTAAGCCTTCAAAATAGGTAAAACCATGCCCTTGTAGGCTGCTTTTAAGTTCTCGGGCCATGATTATGGATTCTTTGTCATTTCAGCAGGCCCGAGGCCTTATACCTTGAGCCACGAAACCCTAAACCCTAAACCTAACTTCAGGATTTAGGGTTTAGGGCCCACTCGAGTCAAGGAAGATACCACCGATCAGCTGCAGACCCTGGCCTGGTTTGCTTGCGCACTTCGGCCTTATCTGGTTCTGCAGGTTTTCAGGTTTAGAGTTTAAGGTTCAAGCTTTAAGGTCTAAGGTTTAGTCTTTAGGGCTTAAGGTTTAGGCTTTAGGGCTTCAGGTTTAGGGTTTAAGGTTTAGGTTTTTGGGCTTAAGGTTTAGGGTCAAGGATCCAAAAAAGTGGAACCTTCCAAAATGAACCCATCACTATTTTGGGGGAACTAGGGCTAGGGACTTATTGGTTCCTTTAATTTTATTTTTTCTTTTGGGGGGGGTGGTCTGGGTTATAGTGGGAAGTGGAACCTTCCGAAAATGATAGTCCAAATAGCCATATTTTGATCCTTAAAAGCCGTGTATTTTGGGAGGTCCAGGTGAGTCGAGGTTTAGTTAGAGCCTTGCATTGACGGTTTAAGATGTGCTTGCGCAGTCTGGCATGCAAGGCCCCATGAGCTTCCGTTTTAATGTTGGCACCCGCTCCGTGTTGCGTGGATTACAAGGAATTGAAATTTTATGGTGGACAACAGGTTTCCTACCGTGTCCTAGTTGGACAAGCAATGTAGCAGAGAGGGGTCTTAGATCCCCGAGCCTACCCCGCCCGAAGCCCTACAGTACTGGCAGAATTGCAAAGCAGAATTCCTTGTCCGCCCAGCGTCAGAATGGAGGGCACAAGCTTTGGCCCTTCATACTCAAGATACCAGCGTGTCCGGAGCGCATTGCTTTCCAAGTTCCTGGCATTCCCAAGATGAGTTTACCAGAAGTTTATGGGAACTCTCAGGTGTTGACGAGAATTCCTCGACGTCTACTCACACCCCAGCCCCTTACCTGTAAACCGCCAACCAAGCACCCTTGTGGTCGAGGATTGCGAGGTTCATGGACAGCTCACGCGCGTGTTTCTTGTCCTTCGAAGTGGTCTTGGCAAAACGCTGTTCTTGAAACGAAGGGCTTCCTGAGAACACCCCCCCCTTACCCTGCCCCCCCCAATAGTAAGACAGTCCTTAACACGTAGTGGAAATATGTTGCCATATTAATATTGAGATTATTTCTGATCGTTCAGGGTGCATGGCCAGTTGTCAGATTCTAGGCGCAAGCTTGGTGTTCAATCTTGGGGGCAAAAATATGGGGGTTGCCCAGAATAAGGAGTAACATTGCGAGGTCCGTGCAATAAGGATTATCGTCTTATTTTGTTTGGGGGTCTAGACCCCCTTGTTTATGGAAACTTTCATGTTGTCAGAACCAGTTCCCCACGCACACAACAAGGCACGCGCGTGTCATTGTGGATGCTATGTTTTAAAGAGCGGCCTCTTGACAGACAGAGCTTGCAAAAGTATGAACAAGGCCGGCGACACGTACAGCTTAAGCAAATCCAACTCCGGATGAAGGTGTGGGGGGGTGGGGGGGACAGCTGAACCGCTAATGACAAACATTTTTCAACAATTTCTGCATCTCTCACCCTCAACATGGGTGGTTGTCAAAATGATGGTCCCTTTTGGGTCCCTATTATAATACGGCACCTAATATTTAGGGTACCCAAGAAGGGACCATAATTTTGACAACCACCCACATGAAGCCAGCAACCTGCAGCCTTCCAGCGGAGATTTTCCATGCTGCGAAGCTTGGAGCCGTAGACGGTGGGCCTGTAGATAGGGTTTAGGGTTTAGGGTTTAGGGATCCTTGCTTGAACAAAGTTACAGCCATCTTCCCAGCGGTTGTTTTTGTTAAGCCTCTTGGTCAAAGTAAACCCCAAGGCCACAAGGTCAACCTTTGAAAAGCCCTGGCTTCTCTGGATACTGGACACCAAAGCAGAAGCTCCAAGTTCGGGTTGAAGGTCTAGAGTTTAGAGTTTAGAGGTTGCTGGAGGTAATGTAGACCCGTGATTGATAAACCTCCTTCTTTTCAGGGCCTGAATATTAGGATCCCTTTTATTATCCCTATTAAGTGGAGGGGGTTAATTAATCACGGGTCTACATTAGATTTGATGGTTGCTGTAGCTGAGGTTCACCATTCGCGGCAGCTTGAACGCTTCCGACTGGTCGCTAAACCTGGACTTCGCTTTTTGATTGGCATTGGAAGCTGACTGAGATATGTCGGGTAGGTCGAAAATTCGGATTGCCCAACTGCAGAGATGTAGCCGGGAACTTTAGGCGTTAGTGCGATCCATTGTACAGGCCTAGCTTTTCACAGATTTCATGTCTGGCTTGCCAGGACTCCTATATAAACCCTACATAATCCCTATATGAGCTACTGTCAATATTAGCCTTATTAATGGGCCCTTAACAGTGGACATTAAGG
>CAJNIZ010008157.1:0-13351 GCA_905231905.1 Symbiodinium pilosum
ACTACACACCTACATGGACCCTTTGGGTACCTATCTGTCGAGCAGGTGGCGGGAACGCATCGAGCAATTACGAAATGAAGACACAGCCCAGGCCTTGTCGAGTTTAGGGTTTAGGGTTTAGGGTTTTTAGGTTTTAGGGATTAGGGTTTTAGGGTTTAAGGGTTTTAGAGTTTTAGGGATTAGAATTTTAGGGTTTAAGGGTTTTAGAGTTTTAGGGATTAGAATTTTAGGGTTTTAGGGTTTAAGGGTTTTAGAGTTTTAGTGTTTAGTGATTAGGGTTTAGGGTTTGGTGTTTAGGGTCTAGGGTTTTAAGGTGTAGGTTTTAGGGTTGGCTTGGGCTTTGCCCTCCCCCACACCCCCGCTTAAATAGGCAATGTAGGGCCCTTGGGGGGCAGGGGCTCTGCTCCAGATTTGTTTGAATGAGGCTAGTGTTCTCCTTGGGACTTAGCTTGGACCTTAGACCCTTAACCCTTTGGGATTCCCTTGTATTCCTATCATAGGTACCTAAGGGTTAACCCTTAGTAGGGGTCCTAAGTGCCACGTAGTGTTCTCTTTGTTAAATGAAGGGAATGAGGATTAGGGATGGACAGGAGTGCCTTTAGTTTTGCCACCCAGCTTCTTTGAGTCTCTCCAACTTGAAGAAGCCTAAGGGACCCTACCAATCCTAAACCCTGATGTGGGGGTCCTCCGTAGCGCTGAAGCAGTCAGTAAACCCTATATACCCTATACATCCTTTTGATATACCTCCCTATTTCGAATGTTGTAACGCCCTGCAAAGGGGGAACTCTACACCCCATAATCTAGCTAGGCCCCTGGGATATTTAATGTTTTCCTTAATCGCTTCAATAGCGAACCCTATGTACGAAGATTTTTCAAATGGTTTTAGCTGCCAACCCAGTAATGGCCTAGAGCGAGCCCTGCAACCCTGAATCCTAAGCCTTCACGCTGTGGTTTGGCCAGGTCAACCCGCTGAATGCGCAGGCCTGACTGCTGATGGTTTAGGGTTTAGGTTTGGGGGAGATGAAGCCCTAGAACTCTCGCAGCGTGGGTTGTTGGATCTCATCAGCCCCTTCATTTACCCTATTAGCACCTTAATATGGAAAACTATCGTCTAGTAGCGCATCCGGGTATGCCCAGACCCTCCATGTACCCTCCCAGTTCCCAGACAGCAGACCTACATGGGCCCTATTTAAGGGTAGTTGGGGGTTCCTATACTCATGAAGCCCGCATCCCTGGACCTGCGGCTCGCTCATGAGTGAGTTTGTTGCCATTTACCCTAGAAACCCTAAACCCTATAAACCCTAAAGCCTACTGCATTCTGCTTCGGCCAGGTGCACTTTGCAGCCCTGAACCTGTTGCTTACATCATCTAATACTTACCAACGCCCCCCACGCAAGTACCTACACTCACTTGGCCACCCCAAGCCCTGAACCCTAAATCTCAAACCCTAAGCCCTAACTCCTAAACCCTAATCCCTAAGCCCTAAGCCCTAAACCCCAAACCCTAAATCCTAAACCCCAAACCCTAAACCCTAAGCCCTAAGCCCTGAAGCCTCAAACCTTCAACACCGGAAAGAGGCCATCGAGCTTCCCCCCGAGCCGGCGCCGGAGCCGCGCCGCGCGCTGCCCGTCAGGCTCGCCAGTCCCTATACTGGGTTGCTGTTAAGGAACTCAAATTAAGTTACCATAATGGCCTATAATGGAGAATCAAATGGAAAAGACAATGGAAAATCAAATGTAAACTGGGGGAATATAGGGATTTAAGGAACTTAAATTAAGTAAGCATATAATGGGTATATATGATAAAATAATAGGGTTTCCCCAATAGAGTAACTTAAATTAAGTTCCTTAACAGCAACCCAGTACAACACGGTGCTCTGAGTTTCCTTCTTTCAGGGACTTCAGGGTGTACGGTTTTTGGGGCTGTAGGATTTAGGATTCTGGGTTGGGTTCCCTGAATGGCAACATTTTTGCTTCAATAAGTTCAGTGTTTAGGCATTTTCGAGGTGGTGGCTTTGCTTTACTTACTTTTGGGCTACGCCCTTCACAGGCTCAACTAGGGGCAATGCCAAAGCGATAGTGGCATATTCGATTGATAACGGCCTCGCACCAAGTACGTACTATTTACATACTTGCTTCCTCTGGGTTCGTCATACCACCAAAGTTCATGCATCCCCTAGCCCAAGCTGGTCAACTCTAAACCCTAAACCCTACACACTACTTGAAGGGTCATGACGACTTAGTAAGTAGGTTAATATGGGGATAAGTGGGGTTTTTGTATGGCTTATAGGGGGTAGCAACCTACTTCCTAACTCCCCATGACCTTCCAAGTAAACCCTAAACCCTGACCCTCCTTCCGCCCACGATCACAGCTAAGGCTGGGCAAACAACAGCCAGCTGACCCGACCTCACCCTAAAATGAGCTATAGTCTAAACTCCTTAAAAGTGGCTATATAGGGAATTATACAGGGCTTATTTTGGGGAATGGTAGGAATTTAGACCATAGCTCAAGTGGCTGTTGATACAGAAAGCCTGCCATTGCAGGATCAGGAAGTAACATGAAGTGGCGAGCAAGGTGGTTTGGAGTTTTGGGCTGAAGCCAGCAGGGACATTTCTGAAAAAGAAGGGTTTCCCTGCATTCTGCCCCGTTCTGAGGGCCCTTCTTTGGGCCCAAGAGAAGCTGCTTTCTGAGCAGCACTTTTCCGCATGGGTTCGAAGTATGTAAATAATGCCCAAGTTGGGCCCTAAAGTCCACCAATCGTGCCTACGTTGCAGGGTTTAGATCCATCCCTGCAAGACACTGATTTAGAGGTACAGGCCACTACGTACCCCGACTCTAAACCCTGATAGACTCTTATATGGTAGTTTCCCTAAGTAGGGGGACCCCAATATAGACCCCAATATACTATAGTCCTTATTATGGGGACTCCCAAAAAGGGTACCCCTAATTTAGGGAAACCCCCATATACCTTAGGTGGACCTGTGGATCCCCCCACCCTGATACTGGGGTCCTCTTATCTTCCTCTTAGACCACTATTAATGGCCTACAAAACCCCTACCCGAAGGGTCCCAGTACCCAAATAGTAAGGCTTTAGGGTACATAAAGCCCAAATATTAGGGTACTTGGGCCCTTAGGGCTATAGTATATGGCTCATATACCCGTTTTAAGGGCTACCCTACTTACTTTTGACCAATCTTAGACAGGCCCCCTCCGTCCCGACCTCGGCGGCAGCCTGCGCCGCGCCAGCCACCCCGTGGCTCGGCGGGGGTTACCTGAGATTTGGGGTTGGGTTTAGGGTTTAGGGTTTAGGTAGGCTTGTTGCAAAGGGTTTAGAGGACTCCTAAAGAGGGTGTATGAAAAGAATATTCCTGAACCCCCAGAAGCAAGTAGATAATTGCCTTTTGGGTCACGTTTTAGTGGTGATTTGAAAAACTTTAGGGGATTCAGGCAGTGGGCTTGAGGCTTACGGGCCCGAATGCAGACCATCCAGTTAAATCCAAACGAAAATGGAGAATGACATGGCAAGAGGTGTGTGCAAGGATTACCTGGGCCCCCAAAATAGGTGAAATCATTGCATTTTGGATTTTTGGTTTTCGGACCCCTTTTTGCAACTGGCTTTCTGAGCCCGCCCTGTTTTCGGACCCTAAACCCTAAAACCCTGAATCCTAAACCCCTTGGCATGCCTTCACAGCTGTGCGATGCGCGTGTCTAAACCCCTTGGCATTAATGGTATCTGGATGTCCGGCTACGGGCTTCTAGGGGTTTTCCAGGACCTCCCACGCATCCAGAATAATGACCTACATGCCCATTGTTTGGGGGTTGAGGCGATTGTTGCAGAAGTTTGGGAGGCCCAGGTAGGGCTAAGAAGTTCAGGTTTGTGGTTTGGGGTACCTTGACCTCCCGAATACTCATAATCATAGTCGTTAACCCAAATAAATGGTTTATATAATCATAGCGCGTAGTTGGGATGTCGGGATATTGATAAGAGTTGCAGCTTTCGGGTATTGGCATGGGGGCACGTGGATGTACATATGTGCGTTGCGCGTTCTGCTGCTTGAGTTAACTGGCCAACAGCAACGGGGGGAAGGGGTGCCGGCTCCTCTGTCTAATTTCTGAGAAGCACTCCACAGATTGCTCGCCCTGTACTTGATGCAACTCGGGCGGCGGGGCTTGGCATACCCGGCACGGGTAATCAGAAGGATCATATGTGCACCATGGAACCAGTAGCCTAGTGGATGAGTTTGCAACCTCGCTAGTTACCTCGTTTCCTGTGCATAAGTGGCAGCGGATTCCAGACGCATTGTTCTCTCGCGATCTGAAGAATCAGCAGGTAAGCTCGTATATGTACATGCTGTGCAGGATATATAGAATCCGGAGTCGTCCGCAGCCCGGGTCTTACAACTTTCCATATAAACAAGGCAGGGGCCGCGGGTTCTCTGCCAAGCCTGGTAGAGACTGAAGGATGATGATGGCGGTTACCTTTAGCTGGTGCTTTCTGCATATAATCCCCCTTAAGTAGATAGAATATGGTTTTGGGTATGTTATAATAAGATCCCCATATACCCCATATTCTATCTACTTAAGGGGGACTGTAAGCTGCCCCCAGAAAATCAGGATAACAAAGGGCCATCATGCTAGTGACGTCCTCAAATCAGCTCTTACAGCTCTGGGTTCAGCATGCGTGGCGATGACATGGGCGTCACCTAATGATCCTGGAGGCCTACCCTCTTACTACTATCCCCTAGCATTCGGTGGGAGATCACCTAAGTGATGTCTAGAGCTGAGGGAGAGTGTTCTGTATAGCTCGGACTTGAGCCTCATATGCCGGGTTCTGTCATTCAGCCACCACAACGTGGGTCTACGCTAAGTAATGGGGTTGCCGGAGCCTGCCTTAACCGTAACCCAGTAAAAACTCACTATGGCGCGTTTCATGTTACGTGAAGGGCTGCAGGGATATGATTGGGAATCCGCGGCTATCGAGGCTCCAGTTAGCACGCCTCCAGAAAGTCCTGGCGCTCAGGGGATTTTCCTAAGAATCGACCTGGGAGAACATTAAATTCCATCTTATATGCGCAGGTCAGAACAGGTCCAACCCTAAGCCATGAACCCTAAGCTCTAAAACTCAAGTCACGTGACCACATACAGCTAAGGGCAGATTTCAGGCAAGGTGTAGGGTGTGTAGAGACAAAAGGCACTCAAGCCCCACATAGCCCACAGACCGCATGCGGCTTAGGAAGCCACGCGGCTGAGGATTGAGGGTTCAGGGTTCGTAAGGAGGCCTAGACACTGTTACACCATTCTTGTCACAACTTTGCGCCCTGAATCCTCAACGCGACCTAAACGCGAGCCATAGACCGCAATCCTGAACTGTATTTTAGCGTCATGAATTCTCCGGCCATGTACCAGCATCTTGCTGCGCTGGCTGATTTGCCGCACCCTGGCCTGCCATTCGCCCCATCCCCACCCTAATCACATATATTGGGGTTATATAGGGTTATATCGGGGTTATATGGAATGAATATATATATATATATCATAGGGGTATATAGGGGTTAAATAGGGTTATATACATATATATATATATCTATATAATAGGGATATGTACCCCAGTAATGGAGAATCAAATGGACAAATGGAACATGAAATGGAAAGCCTAGGTCCCTTTAGGATAGATAGGGATATTACCCCGCTAGCGGAGAATCAGATAGAACTGAAAAGGTAATGCAAGTTGGGTTTATATAGGGCTTTGTGATATGCGATTATCCTAGTACTCCCCCCCCAGTATTGTACATTCTACATTAGGAAACTATGTGTTGCTTGGGAGGGGGGGTGCCTAGTATCCTTCACCCCCTGATACAAGACTCCCACCTCTACTAGTGATAGTACATCTACGGGAGTACTTAAATAAAGGGCGCCAGTCTTCCGTAATATTTGGGGAGTACTGGCTAAACAAGAGTGGAGCGTAGGATTTAGGCTCTTTAGGGTTTGAGGTTCAGGGTTTACGGGAAGCATGGCGGGGTAGTAAGGGGACCCTTGAATTTAGGGTTTTACCTTTCCCACAATAATGAACGACGCCCGCGTAATTCAAATTCCATGGAGCGGGGGGGGTGGGGGGGGGGGTTAACCTTTACAAAATTATACGGAGATGCACTTTGTTTTTGATCTTTAAACCAACAAAAATCAATACGCGTCCTGTAGAGTCGTTGATATATGAGGTCCCTTATTACAAAAATCCAAAGTGTAGGAAATCAAGTCGGTATGAAAAGTCGCGTATAAACAAGCATACTCCAGAAACAATGAACCTAGTCGTGTTTTTTGAAAATATTGATAGGGTGTTTCTGGATTCGGTGATTTCTGCGCGGAGAATTTTTGGTTGGGGTTGGTTTTTTTTGGATGGGCTTCATTATGGGGAACGATTTAACCCATCCCTGCATTTGTTGCTAGACGAATAAAGCGTTGTTCTGATTCCTCTTTTTTAGTCCAGAATGTGTTCCTGATCCCCCACTGTGGGCCATGTAAATGCCTGAAGGGATATTGTACCATAAATTCCTTTGTAATCCGTTTCTGACTACAGCAACGAAAGCCTCTTCTAAGTACTTCGGCCTGTACATACACTCCCTGTATCAGTCCCCTTTTGAACAGCTGTGGTGCTCCGTGCAGCATGATGAATGAGATCATGTGGTTTTGTCAATATCAGCCCCAAAATCAAACATAACATTTGATTTCCATCGTCCTATAACGATATACGTAACCCATACATATACATTTTTTATATACATACCCGTACAACCCCAGAGAACCTGGTATAAACACTACGCCCCAAACCTGATTCTCCTTACTTCGACCCCTACAATACCCCAAGCCCCTAATGTACTATTATCATTATCATCATTCTTAGTACTACAACTATTGTTACCTCTATTATATGGTTACTAACTGCCATTATTTCCACTGTTTCTATTACTAAAACTATTACTCTTATTGCTATTATTATTATTATTGTGACAAGTGCCATTTTTACTCTTATTTCTATCGCTATCATTACTAAGATCCTACCTCTGGCTGAGGTTTACCTTGCTGTGTGTACTGGTACTCATCTGGCTGTAGCTTGGCGACGCAAAGTTTGCTCTTAAACACGGTGTAGGGCATAGGGTTTCCTCTCAACAAGGTGGGGATACCGTGGGCTTACGGTTTCTAGTGTTTAGAGCACATTTGGGAGGCCTACAGGGATAACAAGTGTGCTGGGCTAAGGAATATCTAGGTTTGGATTTTAGGGCTCCTAGAAAGTTAGGAGCGGGGACTTTTGGGGATGATACCATATGGGGGTGTTTGTATATACACAGGCACACACGCTCACACATACGTATATACATATACATACATATGTATGCGTAAAAAGATATATGTATGCATAAATGTACGTACATATGCAAAAGGGCGGGCCCAATTCTTGATCACCATCATGTCTCAGCCGGAAAGCCCACAGAACCTTGGACCTGGTAACAGTGCTTCCCAAAGTCATGGTTTAGGGTTTAGGTTTTAGGGTTTAGGGCTTCGCTGGTGGTGCAAAAGTTGGAGGCTGGTGGGTGGGGGTTGGGTGACCGCAATGTTACTGCATGTAGCCTAACTACAAACAATAGTGGCCTTTTTTGCTTTGGGCGTTAAGGACTGTTATTGTCGTGGCACATTGTGGGTATTTGGGAAGTCCCACCATGGGCTATTACACCCTAAATTTCCTTTTTAGAACCCCAGTAAAGGTAGATTAAGGCACCCTTAAGGTCTAATAGGGTTTTGGGTTTAGGATTTAGGGTGTCTAGGGCTTAGGGTTTAGGGCTTAGGGCTTCGGGTTTAGGGGGAGCTGTAGCGTAAGGCAATGGGAGCTGGCACGACAAAGCTGGCCGTCCAGCTGCTGGCCTTCAGGAAAAAACGCCCAGAAGGAGAGAGCTCTGGTGCTAGGGTTTACCTGGGGCCTGGAGTATGTAGAGTATATACCATATACTGCAATCCCTAGATTTATAGAAGCACCCTTTGGTAGAATCATGGCATTTTTGACGATCTCTATGTAGTAGGTTGGGCAAACATTCTACCTACAGTTGTGGCGCAGTAAGGGCTTTGGGGCCCAGTGTTTGGAAAGAGTTCCAGGAAGTTGGAGGCCGATGAAGTGAACGGGGAATTCCTGTAGAAATGTGGGAAGATAATTCTTCGGGGATGCAACGTTAGCTACTTGAACACAACTGTTTTGGACAAACCCTTGTCGTGGAAGCTTTGGGAAACTGCCATGTTGAGTCCTGGCCAGATTAGTTTTCAGGCCATTCTCATCCTCATCATCAGAAGCATCATCATCATCATCATCATCACCATTCTCATATTAATCATCATCATTATCATGCTCATCATCATCATCATCCTTGGCATGTGGAGCCCTTCACGGATCGAGCACCGAGGTGGTCCTACTGAGTGGTACAAGATGTCCTTCCTGCTTGTATACTGTGTCCATCAAATGTCCCGCAGGATCCGGATGTGCTTCCCAAAGGTGTAGCCTTCACCATTTTGTAAACTGGCACGTCCCCCAATACCTTGTTCCAGATCTATTGCATATTCTCGTCGTTACTATCAAATGGAGACTACTTCAATGTGGGAAGTGGAGAGTTTAAAGAACTTGGCGGAAAGAGCTTCTCACCTGCGTGACGCCACTCTAGACCTTCCGGGTGATCCGAAGCCCCACAAACCTTAAACACTAGATCCCAGATCCCAAGGCCTCAACCCTACAGCCCGCGAGGATGCGCAAGATAAAGTGCAGGCTGCCAGAATGGAGGCCTCAGCCACGATGCAGTTGTTGAGATCGTTAGGGTGCTATCCCTTCATCCCCGAGGAGACCATGGATGTAGGCCCCAAAGTAGTTGCATGGGAACCTCTTTTGGGGCCCAAGTATATGCTATATGCCTACATGACCCCTCGGGATCACAAACTTTGAGTTTGGGCGTGGCTTTTTTTTTTGCGCTATGCTTGTCCAAGTTGGTGCGTGTTGAATGCTGCATGCCGCTCTACAGCCATGTGGCGCTCAATCCCATTTTAAGTGGAGCAATGCGAGTGCACTGGCCCTTCTATCTGAATTGTCAGCATACTCCTCAGTGCCATCCTTCACGTTGGTCATCAAAACAGTTCATCCAACTCACAAGGGTCGTGATGGGTAGATCCTCCAGCTTGCTGAGCATGTGATCTTGGCTGAACATCGCTTTAACTCTCTGCATGGCATAAACCACTTTCATAACTCTGCAGGGCTCGAACTCAGCCATCTGAGACAACTCCAAACTCCTGTTGCACATCGTGCTGGCATCAGCAGACCCTTCGACAATATCATTATCCCAACAGAACCCCAATCCAACCCTAAACTACTCTAGTAGTTCCATTTTATTTTCTATTATCCCAATACAACTACTATATAACCCTAACAACGCCCTGCAATTTTTCTATGTACCAGCCAGGCTTTTTCTTTACCTGTTTCTTTACCTGTCACGACTGGTCCCTCTGCTATCCCTTTACTATATGACCTTGCAGCAATACTGGCTCCGGGCCAAACTAGGATGGGCTATTAAACTTGACCTTCACGGTGCCGTGTACCTTTATTAGGGTTCTGATGGTGAATTTTAGGGTCTAAGAGCCCATGGTGGTATGCTGGCGAAGTCTGTGCGAGTCATGGAAATCAACCATGCAGTCTTGGCAAACAGTAGTTTCCATTTGCTTTTCCATTATCCCAATCTTACCCCAATATATACCCTATTATAATATAGTAGTTTCCATCTCATTTTTCCATTTTTCCCGTTATTACACAAATCTCATTTAATTACATGCTACTTATGCGCGATCGCTGTCCATGAATTTTACTCAAGCGGGATCTAAGGGCTCCCTTTTGCCCCAAGCCACTCCACATATCCCGCAAACATGCCCGCCAAAATGCTGTGTTTTGCGAAGCTTGCACCACGCGACTTTGGCCTTCTGCGTTTCATTACGTTTCCAAGCTTGCTCAAAACTGTCCTGGCCCATTCTTCTCCGGCCCCTGATGAGGCTCAACCTGTAGTGCTTGACTGCATGTTTGAACTGTCTTGCATGTCCTCGCGCACTAAGTATGACCTGAAGCATGCCAGCTTTGTCATCAGGAGCTTTCTGAAAAACCTGTGACACATGTGACCGTACACGTACACACTGCGCATACATCCGCAGCCACCTGAGGCATCTACCAAGTAACACCAGCAAATACCCAAGCCAGGTATCCATCATCACACATAATAGCTTGCAGAAAGAGGCGTAAACGTGACGCGGTCAACGCTAGCATGGGGAGAGAGACGGTCCAACATCACACATACTCGTTCATCTGTCGCCCCTGCACATGTGACTCCCAACAAAGGTCTGCAACAGCCACGCCAGTGATGCATGTAGCCATCAGTGTAACATACAGGCCCACGTGCAGAGCGCAAAGCAAATTCCCTCGCACCAACCATAAATCTTGCTCTCAACGTAGCTGTGAACCAAATATCTTCTTCAGTAAGACTCAAGTTGGGTTTGAACAATGTTCTCTTCAAGGGAACGAAGGCAATCTGTCTCTGCATTTTGTGGGTTTGACATCAGGTTTGTCACTCCCTGAGTGGTGGATGATGCTCTAGTCAGTCAGTGCCACGTTTATGTTTGGAACTACAGTCCTTTTTTGTACTGCTCCTAAAAGAATGGCATAGGTAATGTAGGAGTACATAAGTCTATAAGGGGATATAAGAATACACTCGGAGATATTGAAAACCCAACGCAAACATGGGTCATCAAATGGAAATTGGGATCTTGCAGGAGATCTGGGCCTTTTAGGGTTTGGAGCTTTGTGGGAGGAGAGTTTAGGGTTTGGACTGTAATGCATAACCGTGGCAGAAACTGTAGACGGCTTTTACATGGCTAGCGCGGAGGAATCGAGAAGGTGCGAAGGAATTACAGAAGTTACCCTCCCCAAGCACGGAAATCCAGAGGTGTCCTCTTTTAAAAGGACAGCAGTCTTCGCAGTACTTTGTAGGCCCCTTTTGAATGTTCTACGCTGGTTTTGGGGAGACCCCTACGTCCTAGGCGCGTCGGCCTGAACCCTAGCCCTTGCACTTGGTGTGTGGGGATACACACTAAATACTAAACCCTAAACCCTAAAACCCTGATCCTAAGTGTGGCTTGCTGACGACCATCCCGTCCTCACGCTTAAATTGACAGATGGCAAGGAACCAGCCCTGATAACAAGTAATGATTTGGATGCCTAGGGTTCTTTAGGCACCATGTGCCGTACTTAAACTACCTACTACTAAACCCTAAACTCGAACCCTAAACCTTGGACTTTAGCCTAAGAGCCAGGCAAACCCAGACTAGATGGCTCTCAAAGAGAACCTACTTGGGCGTAGGGTTGGTATCTGAAAACCTGAAATCCTACGTATCCCTGAGTGTCTTGGGGTGCCCTGAACCAGCAAGCGCTTACCATCTTCTCCATGTCCAAAAGGTCAGAGTTGACGAGGAGGTGGGTCATATGCAGGCGGAGCGGGCAGTAGGGTGTTGGGTTTACCTGGACCCCCAAAGTATGTCGAATAACGGCCTTCAGACCTACGTCCATAGTTCTTGGGCCGGTATGTTGACTGTAGGGATAAAAGTTTCAGGGTTTAGAAGTTACCGCTTGAGGGTTGGGATTCGGATAGGTGTTTATGTCCTAGGGTTCGCAATCAGGGCGTCAATGTTTACAGGGAATCAGGGTCTAGGCTCAGGGCCAACGGTTTAGAATTACTTGCTTGGGCTCGAGGATTTTCCTTGCCCAAAGTGTTTTTGCTGGGGCTTGTGAAGGTGTTACCACATAGGGTTTAGGGTTTAGGGTTTAGGTACATGTCGAAACCAAAGGTTAGGAAGGACGTTCGGGCAGAACACATTTTGTTGGTTCAGGGTTTACTGGGTTGCTGTTAAGGAATTTAAATTAAGTTGCTATATTGGGGAAACCCTATGATTTACTATATACACCCATTATGGTAAGTTAATTTAAGTTCCTTAACAGCAACCCAGCCTCACCATGAGCAAAGGGAGTTGAGTTGCTCAAGGCGCGGGTCAAGTTGCAGCGTTTGGGCCCGTGCTAATCCCACCGTCCCGGATTTGCCGGTCGTCTCGCTTTGACGGCTGTTTCGCTTCAGAGGGGCAACTTTTGGTTGCCCACAAAACCTGCAACCCCAGTTACCTGCAGTTTTGTGGATTCGACCTACTAATTAAGTGGTAGTTGCTACTAAACTGTAGGTAATTAAGGGTTACAGGTAAGCCATAGGATACACGCGGATTTAAGTATGGTTCGAGAAGTTCTCAGGTAGTTTCTGGTTCTGATTGGATTCAGCCTGCTCATGGATGCGAAGTTGCTGGTCTGGCTTGGGGGCCACGGTTTTCAGAGACCTTACGTCGAAGTATCCAAACCCCAAGTCCCCAACCTCCCCCAAACTAAATCCTAACACTTGAAATCTAAACTGTTTGCATCGTTAACCAAAAGTTCCAAAAACTAAACGCTGAAGCCTGAGCCTTATAGCCTTCAACCACTACACAAAACCTCAATCCTGAAACCTAAGTTAAAGCCACCTCCAGCGCCAATCCTAATACCTAAACGCTAAAGGTGCCGCTAAACCCCAAACCTTACCGCCTTCACACAAATCCAACATTGTGAGCGTTTTCACTTTCAGTTCCTGCCCTCAACCCTACATCCTACACCTTAAATCCCAAGTCCTGAATCCTACCTCTACGGAGCAAGTTTGATCGCCGAGGTCTCGGCCTTTCGGATGGGCACCCGGCTGCTGATTCACGTCACATTGCCCGGCGTGCTTCTTGGCTTAAACTGGGTTGCTGTTAAGGNNCTTAACAGCAACCCAGTTAAAGTTGATGCGGGCTTTGACTGATGAGTTGCTTTTTGCTCTATACAACTTCTATTTACCTGGGCTGGCTCGGGTTTAGTTTTTGGGGCTTTCGGGTTTAGGGTTTACGGCTTAGGGTGGCCGTGTGGGCAAAAGAAGATAGAAGCTGCTCTACGCTCAGCATGAAGTCGTAGTGTGGTTATCCATAGGGTGGCTCCATCTCGAGCAGATTTTGCTCTACGACCCCGAGAGGACCAGCCAGCACTTTCAACAAGCAAGGCATTTTCAAGTAGGCAACAGCACAATTTCAGGGCGTCACAGAGTAATTATGCCACAGGTTTCCAGCGTGCGCTTTCCGCAGTCTACTATGCATGTTATCTACATTGGCTTGTTGGAAGCAGTGCCTAAGCCCCGAAAGTAGGTCAACTCATATCCCAACCCTAACCGTAAACCCTAAGCCA
>CAJNIZ010008158.1:6044-20485 GCA_905231905.1 Symbiodinium pilosum
TATACATACGGGTGGTTGACGAAATCATGGTCCCTTTTTTGGGTCCCTATTATATAATACAGCACCTAAGATTCAGGGTACCCAAAAAGGGACCATAATTTTGACAACCACCCATATATATATATATACGCATACACACTCACATTACTGTAGATGCTATAAGGGTTTAGGGTTTGGAACTATGGTCACGTATAAGGTCTCCCTGAAGGCGCTAGATCCCCTTGATTAACCTCTGAAACGGCCAGCATAACCCATCTACCTTATTATGATACAGTAGTGTGCATTTTCTTTTCCATCTTGAAATATATAACTATGTCCATTATGACTATTAATATCACCCGTTTATAACTTCTATATAACCCCCTATAACAAGCCCTTGTATATCATACCCGTAGAACCCAAAACCCTAAGCCCGAATCGTATAACCCCTACCCTAAGGGTCCAAGGACCCAAATAATAGGGTTTAAGGGCCCAAATACGATGGTATTAATGGTATTTGGACCCTACAACCCCATTATTTGGGTCCTTGGACCCTTAACATGGAAACCCAAAAAGGGCACATTAAAGACTACAGTCCTTCTAAAAGGGGACTATATGGGTTTGGGGGAGTGTAACCCCTAGACACCCTTGCCTTGTTCGTAGCCTGGCCAGCCGGGAACTCCTCCTCCTCCGAGCTGCTACCGCCTGGATTCTTCTGTGAGACCCTAAGCTCTAAACCCTGGAACCCTGAAGGTAAGCCCTAAACCCTGAACCCTGAGGCTCAACCCTGAACCCTAAGCCCTAAACCCTAAAACCCTGAGGTTAAACCCTAAACCCTAAGGGTTTAGGATTTAGGGCTTACCTAGACCCTTCAACGTAGTACCTTTTTGGTGGCCCTAAATAAGAAGTCCTAACCAAAAACCATACCAAACCACAAAAGGAACTACATTGGAGGGTCCAGGTAGGGTCCAACCTAGGGTTGGAACTGTGGGCCCCTGCCAGGGGCCATGAACCCTGAGGTGCTGATAGGCCGATTATATGAGCTACAGTGAAATTTTTACCCAATGTTTAAGGGTTTAGGGTTTAGGGATTTAGGGTTTAGGGTTTTAATGGACATGGGTTCCTTATTAGGGACTATACTCAACTACAAGAAGAAATGTATGTCCACTGTTAAGGGTCCCTTTATAAGGCAAACATTGACAGCAGCTCATATAAGCTATAGTATCCCCTTCATAACCCCCATAATCGTCCCCTGTATAATCCCCTATATAACCCCCTCTCTGGCTCATTTACCCTATAAAGCCCTGGAAGCCCGATTAAAGGCCCGGTAGGGGCCCATAGCTAGCATCTTCGACTATGGTTTACGTTTCCGGCCTAGGGACGTATAGTCCCCTTAAGTCTATAAAATATGGGGTGTATGGGGATCTTATTATAATATACCCAGAGACATATTCTATCTACTTATGGAGGACTACAAATGTAAAAGGTTAGCGTTTTAGGGCTTGAGGCTTGGGGGAGCTTACGGGCTATAGGGCTTAGGTGAACCCAGTGTTAGAACTTCTTGAAGGCTTGGGGAGACCTACAGGTTCGTAACTTAGCTCGCAAAGGTTCTTCGTAGGTTGTAAGGCATGTGAGCTATAGTCTAAACTCCTAGTATCCCCCTTAATAGACCCATATACTAGTCCCCTGTATAATCCCCTATATTACCCCTTTTAAGGAGTTTAGACTATAGCTCATATAGATAGACACACTTCTATAGCCAACTGAACCTGCAAGTAGTACTATCACCCTATTGGCTTAGGAGGACCCCCTACCCTGTAATAGTGACTATAAAGGAATAATGGTAACTATATTAGGGTCCTCTTATATTCCTATTATACCACTATTACAGGTGGGGGGGTCCACCTAACCTATGGCTATGATAAGGGGATTTTAGGGGTCCTCCTAGGGATGAGCCTGTCTAAGATTGGAGCCGCCTGCCCCCAGTGGTGTGGGCGCTTAGTCTTGGAGCCTTTTTACGGACTTGTTACACCTTCCCCAAACTCAACAAACCCAATTAGTCCGCCCCAAGAAATAGGTAGAGGCAACCTGTTGTTTAAGGGTTGGAGGAGTGAGGTGGGAGGTTTAAATTCAAATTTAGGCGTGTAAAGGCCGCTGCTTCCACAACCAATGTGTGTGGACAGAATTTGGGACGTACCCAGGCTTCACGAAAACCCTGGAGTACTTCCGGGGTATTGTAGGTAATGAAATGGATCCCTATGGCCCTATGGTGGACTCTACCGAGCGCATTATGTTGTCCAAGTTTCCTTTCCGGTCCCTAATCCCAAAACCCTGAATAGTAGCTTCCATGTTCTTTTCCTCGTTCATTCCCTGCTACCCATCCTACCCCCTGAGCCGTAAACGTCATAATCGCTTGCGTGTCCTGACCCTAAACTCTAAACCCTACCATCAAATACCCTAAACCATAAAAAGTAGATTTCATTTGTTGTTCCATGCCAAGCCCCAAACCCCAAATAGTGGCCTCCATTTTCTGTTCCGTTCTCCAATGTAACTCTCAGCCCCCAAGTATACTATGTGCTTACAACCCTGAATATCCCTATAGCAAGAGTTAAGGAATGGAAGGTGCTTTGTTTTTGGCCTGGCATGTGACATGCGTTGTATGTCCAGTTCATAAGGGTGTCGTCTGCATAAGAACCCCCGCAATCAGGGCAGCAGCAGCAGCAGCAGCAGGAATAGTGGTAGGAGGAGCAGCAAGGCTCCAACAGCAACTCTTCAGCAAGATTGCGTGGGACATTTGGGAAATCCACTTTGCATCCCACTTTGTGGCGCGCAGTCTCTTTGAACATGGACCCAAAGCCTACAACCCTACCTTCAGAGCTTTAGGGTTTACAGGTTTAGGGTTTTAGGGCTTTAGCGTTTAAGGGGTTTAGGGTTTGAGTGAGATCCTGGCATCATCCCATTGTTGCGCATGTGCTCGCCCCATATACCCCCTAGAGAATGACATCAACGGCCCTACGTGCGCCAGGGAAGCTTGATGCAGAAAACCCGTAGGGTCCAGGGTTTAGGGCTTAGGGTCCCCTAATAACCCCCCCCCGACATTAAATAGTCCCAATATACTATAATGTGCCTGTGCCACAATGGGGAATATTTAATATTGGGGGGGAGGGGGGGGGGGCGGTGTAACATTCTGGTGAGAGGATTAGGCTTTAGGGTAATATTTTCAACCCTAAACCCCTAAACCCGTAAACCCGTAAACCCTAGACCCCTAAACCCTGAACCCTTAACCCCAACCCCTAAAACCCTAGGGTTTAGGGTATTATTCTCAACCCTGGAGCCCTTGAATCCAACTTAATCGACTTGTGACGCATAAAGCTGGGACCCCCAAACGCTCACCCCAAAGCGCTGAACACCTACTCTAGGGGATTAGAGGGCGCCTCAATAAGTACCTATATCAGTTTAAAGCTTCTTTGAATATCCTACAGCATAGCTATACAACAAGAGATCTAGGACCATGATATTGAGAAATACTGCCTAGACCCTAAACCGTTTAACCCTATACATCCCCCAAAACTGCCTTTGCAAGCAACCATAACGTTGGCAACCTTCTAGACCGCAACATGAAACGCTAAACCCGCTTGCAATGGCTAAGCATGGCAGGGTGCTCTGGACAGTAAACTGCTCTTCGGTCCTTAAGCAGCGAAGGTTTAGGGTTTGAGGCTTTGAGACGGGAAAAGGATGGAAGCTACCATTATTCAGGGTCTGGGGTTCAAGGAACGAAGGAATGCAAAACGGAAACTACTACAAGGGGTTACTGTTGAAGAGTTTGAGGGTTACTGGAAGGCATATAGAAGTTTACATTTTGGGGCCCTTTGGTGGCCCAGTGTATTTTTGGGCACCCCATTTTTGGAAAACCCCAGGTAGACGAGGGAGTTTCTCAAAATTGGGAGGGGGGTCCCTATATAAGTGGATTTGAGGGGGGGCTAGCCGGGTCGCGATTCTGTTCTTTTCCATTTTTCTTTTCTTTACAGTACCCTAATCCCTCTGTACCCCTATTTTATATCCCTGTGTTTCCCTATATTGTAGCCCAAGCCCTAGGCACTCACCGTGTGGGAAGAACTGTTGCTTTGGTTTTGCAAACGCCGCAGGTGAGCCTGCAAACTCCAGGGTTACGGTTTGGGGATTAGGGTGTGGGGCTTAGGGTTTGGGGTTTAAGGTGTAGAGTTTAGGATTTAGGGTGTGGGGTTTAGGGTTTAGGGCTTGGGAGGGTGTGGGGTTTATGGCTTAGGGTTTAGAGTTTGGGTCCTCCATACCTCAACGCAAAAATGCACACCCTGGGCCCCAAAACGCGAAATCTTCAGGATTGCAAGTGCTGGGTAATCGTAGGGAATATTGGAGCGTAGGTAAGGCTACAATGGGGATCCCTTCCGCGAAAACAACCCTAAACTCTAAGCCCTGAACCCTAAACCCTGAATTCCTTGAAACGAAAGAGCTTCAATTTTCTTTCTTTTCCATGCCGCCGTTCCCAACTAGCAACCAGGAAGTGCAGAGGGTTAGGGCGAACTCAGGGCTAGCCTCCAATCCTGCAGAATTCCTTGAACTGCAGGTCCCAGCCCACTGTCTGTGGGCAAGTACTCGCATTTTGCGGGGCAATGGTGAGTAGATAAATTAAGCTGCTTCTTCAGGCTTCCACCCTAAACCCTAAACCCTAATCCGAGACCAAAGCATCCCTGAGCTTGAACCCTAAACCCTGAATCCTAAATCCCAAGGCATTTAGCAGGTTAGGGTTTGTTAGGGGTGTACGCTAAACCCGCGCAGCCCTAAACTCGACATGCATGTCCAGGCGCTGGAAATCATCACCGCACTGGTTGCCGATGTAGTTGTACAGAACTGCAACCCTGGGTCTTCTGCGTAGTGAGGGTTTGGGTTTAGGGTTTAGGATTTAGGGTTTAGGATTTAGGGTTTAGGATTTAGGGTTGAGGGTTTAGAGTGGTGGGCTTCCTGTTAAGTTTCCTAACTCCTTTAAGCTCTATATGGGGTTGTGGGGTTAAAGGATTGGGATCCAGGGCTCAGCGGTCAGGGTGCTGGAATATGGGCTTTTTGCTTGGGACACGGTGAAAGCCTCTACTTCCACATGGCTTCTGGGCGTTTAGTACAACAAAAATCCTAAACCCTAAGCCCTTAAACCCTAAACCCTAAATCGCGTGGCTCATTTTTTGAAAATGACGCAGCGTAGGGATATTCAGCGGACGATACAAGGATCATCCCTGCCGTGGACTAACCACCAGTAAGTCTAGGGCTCGAGAGCCCAGCATACCTTAACAGGGTTTAGGATTTGGGGGAATGTACCTGATATCTACTAGGCTTAAACTCTAAAACCCAAAACATTAAACTCTGAAACCCTAAACCCTACACTCTAACACCCTAAGCCATGTGGAATATAGGAGTGCAGGTTTGGGGCTTAAGAGTGCCAGATGTTGGGTTAAAAGTAGGCTTTGCTTGCTGGTTGTTGGTAGGGTTTGGGGATTAGGAGGACTGGAAAAGAGAAAAGAAACCGCTATAGGCTTTAGCGGTTTAGGGTTTAGAGTTTCCGGAATGGTGGAACAGACAGAAGATTGCGAGATACTTCAGGGTTCTGGCACTACTCTATCATTGGGGAACAACCAGTAAATTGAGTAGCGTTTTTTGGCGGTCAAACCCAGTAAGATTACATTCCTTATGCTATACCCCAAAAGGAGGATAGAATCTTACTCTATAATGGGTACCATAGTATCCACCAAAAAATACTACTCAATGGGCTTTTGCAAGGCTATGATCCGGCGGTTTAGAACTATCAGCGGTTCTGACGGGTTCTGTCGGAGCATGTAGGAAATGTTCAAAGATTACGTAGGGATTGTGTGTATCGGGTAAGGCCCACGGGGGCCTTCGGAATACCTTGCATGATTGTCCAGTTCTCTTCAGCGCGCCGCCCCTGACCGGAACCCATGCAAACCTCAAACCTCAAACCGTGCAAGAGCCAAACCGGAATCACACATGAGTAGTGTTTTTGGTGGTTGAACCTAATAAGATTATGTTCCCTATATAGAATACTATACCCCCAAAGGAGGATAGAATCTTACTCTATATGGGGGGTACCATAGTATCCCCAAATAAAATACTAGTCACATGAGATGGCTTACAGGTTTGATGGCGCACTTGAAAGCTTATGGGTGGTCATGAGCCCAGACCCCCTAAAGGATCCAAAAAATGGAACCCCCTAATAATCCCCCAGTTTCCCCAATGTAGTAATGGGTTCATGTTGGGGCGGCTCCATTTTTTGGATCCTTTAGGGGGTCTGGGAGTGAGGTTGTACGTAATCTAAGGGTTTAGGGTTTAGGGTTTCAGTTCTACAAAACCACTTATAACTTCCCATGCACCCTCAAGCAAACAGCTTTGGCAACTGAGAGCAGGAGCTGATTGCAGCTTTTTTCAAACCATCAATCTACGTCCCTACATGCTCCAAACAGAGGTGGATAGTGAGGTTCCACGGTCGCTGATGAGTGCCACATTTGGAAGTGTCAAAACTGCAGAAGCTTTCCTTGCTGGGGGGTAGTAGGGGATAATGAAATATATTATACAGGGATTATCTAGGGATTCTATTCCCTCATTCCCTACTAGACACCAGTAAGTTTTTGTACTGCAACAACTGCCCGAGAATGCGAATGTGTGTTGAAGACTATCCCTAAACAGCCTCAACAAAACTTTGCGCGTGATTTCGCTCGCTCTCCAACACCAGTAAGACGCCCAATGACCCTAAACCCGAAACCCTATCACCTTAATCTACCCAGCGCTAGGTAGGGAATGCGGGGATGGATCCTTAAAGACGTCTTACAGAATCCCCTATAGTCCATGCCCCCCTTCCTCACTGTCCAAGGACCCAAATAATAAGGCTTTAGGGCCCAAATACTATGAATATTATAGTATTTGGGCCCTAAAACCCTGTTATTTGTGTCCTTTAACCTTAAACCCTAAAGCCCTGTTATTTGAGTCCTTGGACCCTTAGGGAAAGCACCACGGAGTAGAGCCATGGCTTGCTTCTTAGGCTCACGTAGACCCTCCTGGCAAAAGGAGCTTTAGCTCCAGGAGTTACACCACAAAGCTTAAAGACTCCACTTGGAGCTTCATGGGTAGTTACAAGTAGGGCACCAAGTAGGCTAATCACAGGTTTCCCTACTACCCCCTTCGATACTACCCGCCCCTAGGCTCCCCTTTAATTAGCTTTAACTAGGCCTGATTGTCCCTAAATAACCTTCACTAGTATGGGGGAACCTGGATGGGGGGGTATCTGTGGGCAGTAGGGAAACCCAGGAGCTAAGTATAGTTGTCCTCTGGGCGCTTCCACTTCTACTCAGAGCTATGTAAGAAGATAGAATATGGCTTTGGGTATATGAAAATAAGATCGCCATATACCCCATATTCTATCGACTTAAGGGAGACTATATCTGTGAACCTCCAAGTAGAATCCATTCCACCATTCCCTATGAAGCATCAAGGACTAGTGTGAGGCCCTGGGCCCGCGATGCTTTGGGCTAGGGCTGCCAACTCTTGTAGATATGAAGCAGATGAATGTCAGGTAGGGTTCCAAAAAATCAGTGCGGCTTTGGGGGCATTTAGGGTTTAGGGTTAAGGGTTGTTATGACATAAGAGTCCTGGCCAGCGATGCCCTTATAACATTCCCCCGCCACGAGACCGCTAAGAATACAGGCTGCTCATTTACCATGGCCCTGAGGGTCCAAGTACCCAAGATTCATATGCTTCCCCAAATCTTTACCCTAAACCCCTAAACCCTAAACCCCTAAATCCTAAGCCCATTACCTGTACCCAAATCCCAAGTACTCAACCCCTAGGGGATGCAGGATATTCCGGCTTCTACTTTGGAAGTCTTTAAGAGCACTGGCCAGGGTCCCCGCATTGGAATCGAGAGGAACAGGTGCAGCAGGCAAACCTAGGGTGCAGTCCAGGGCTGGGAGTTAAGGATCAAGGATTCAGGGTTTAGGATTTAGGGTTAGGGTTTAGGATTTACAGGGGGCGGCCTTTACAACGTGGTGTCCTGCCGTGATCGGCAGAATATGGTAATCGGCCAGCCAACAGGGCAGCCTCAAAGTGCATGGGATTCATGCGGCAAGGGTTAAGAGGGTGTTCAGAAACGGTGAAGTCCGGAAACATGCTACTGTTGATGGACGAAATCTTGCACCACCCAGAGGCCCTAAACTACCATAGTTCCTAGGACTTTAAGGACTTAAGGTGGTGCAAGATTTCCTCCATCAACAGGATAACGAGGCGTATGGAGCCACAGTCATGCCTCAGCTCGTCTATTGCAGCAGCTGACAAATGGCAAACACAAATGGCGTGAAACTTCCTCCAAAATGTGTTAACCTGAAGCTGCCGGGTTAGGGTTTAGGATTTAGGGTTTAGGGTTTAGGGTTCTGAAGCTGCCAGACATATGTATATATGCTGACTGCCATCACCGCAGGCTTGCATCAACTCTGCTCACACACACAGAAGAGTATATGAGCTACTGTCTAAACTCCTAGTATCCCCCTTAATAACCCCTATAGTAGTCCCCTATATTACCCCCTGTATAATCCCCCTTGAAGGAGTTTAGACTATAGCTCATATAAGATCAACATTTAAAGAGCCTGCGTCTGGAATGCCCGTGAGGTTGACCGATTCCAATGCTCCTGGAACATAGCTTCGGCGGCGGTCTCGCCAACAGTCTTGGCGTACACCCTAAACCCTAAGCCCTAAACCCAAACCCTAAACCTTAAACCCTGAACCCCAAGCCCCAGCGCCATTCTGCGCATCCCTCGCGGCTTGTATAAGGAGCCCGCGAGGCACGTCAGCGTTGGTATACTTGCCCTTTGGAGCAAACCTGAAGGTTATGGAGACCAAATGTGGCATCCAGACCTACATGAACAGGTCTGGGGTGCGCCTCCTCTGCACTTTGCACCCAATGTTGGAGTTCGTCGTGAAAATTCGCTTCTCTGAACCTTTTGTTGTTTCCATTTTCATTGTATCAGGTGAACAACCTTTTGTCAGACTGTTAGTTCAGACACCTTCACCACCACCGTAGTCTGGCTGCTGTCCAGGAACTTGAACCAGGTTTCTGCTCAACCTTCTAGTGAAAACTTACCGTTTGACTCTACAATCAAAGCCTGATTAAAGTTCCTTAACAGCAACCCAACAGGGTTTAGGGTTTAGGGACCCCAATTTGGGGTTTAGGGTTTAGGCCCAACAAACCCAAACCCTAAACCCTAAACCCTAACCCTAAACCCTAGAGAATCTGTAAAACAAAATCCATCTAGGGGCAATAATGGCAGGGAGCCTGAATCCTTCCGGCATGGGCGCCTTGCGGGTCTACCACCTGACCCGCAACCCTAAACCTGGGGCCCCCTAGGGGTTGAGTACTATAGGGATTTGGGTACTGGTACTGGGCTTAGGATTTAGGGGTTTAGGGGTCTAGGGGTTTAGGGGTTTAGGGTTTCGGGTTTAGGGCTTGGGGTTTAGGATGTAGGGTTTCGATGAGCAAGCTGGCCAGTGGCAGCTCAAGTACGTCTGTTTGAAAAAGGCGCTGTGGTTTCCCAATTAGGGTTTACTTGGAAGTTTAAGGGGACTTAGTAATTAATAATGGAAAAGAAAATGGAAACTACAAAAATGTTGATATGTAGGGATTAGGGTTTGGGGTCAGGGGGACTTAGTAAGAAGGTGAATATTGGGATAATTAGGGTTACTATATGGGTTATGGGGGATATTCACTTACTTACTAAGTCCGCCTGACCTTCCAAGTAGGGTTTAGGGTTTAGGGTTAGGAGCTGTCATGAGGGCTGGGTTATTGCTCAGGGTGTAGGGTTTGGGCACCAATATGAAGCCTGCCAAACTAAGCCCAAAAAGCAGGGACACATAATCTAAATTAGAAAAGCGCATGGGATGTAAATCTTACCATTCCGCAAGAGCTGGAAACCAAATAAAATCAACAAAAAAAAAAAAACTAAACCCGAAGCCCCTAAACCCTAAGCCCCTAAACCCTAAACCCCTAAACCCCTAAACCCGAAGCCCCTAAACCTTAAGCCCCTAGACCCAAACCCCCTAAACCCTGAACCCAGAATGCAAATCTGCGGGCTTCTACTTCCAGGTTCACGTGTACATCTTGCCAAGCAAGTGTGATGACTGTCAACACCGTCTCTAATTAGATTTGTTTCTGTGGAACTTGGGCTAGGTTTAGAGTTTGCTGGTTGTATTGTAGCAACTCCAAGGAAATCTCCACGTCTATCCCCAAAGCCGAAACCCAAAACCCTAAGACGCTAAAGGCCTAAAGCCCTACACCCTACACCCTAACACCTGAATCCTAAACCCTGAAGCCCTAAACCCTGAAACCCTAAAGCTCAAAGCCCGTCTAAAGGCCTACACACCCACCATCCTCTTGGGGTGCCGACGCCATCAGCAGTATACTCCCTGAGGACGGGACAGTGAATGCGCAGAGAAAGGAGACGGGTTAAGGGTCTAGGGCTTTAGAGCTTATAGGGATATTGAACGATGGAGAACCACATGCAAAAGGTGAACAGAAAGTCAAGTGAAAAATGCAATGAAATCTGTTTTTTCATTGAGATGTACATGAATGCTAATGCAGGGAAGCGTAAATGACTAGTTACGAGGTCCGCTTGAGGTAGCCATTAAACCCTAAACCCAGAAGGCCCCTCCAGTAACCCATTCTTGCATCACAAAAATTCCCAGTATTGTTAGGAAATATTATATATGTGCGAGCTAAAACCAATATTTCCTACATAGTTTAACGGACATGGGTTCCTTATCAGGGATCATATTAGGGACTATACTAAACAACAAGGGGGAGGATTTGTTTAGGGAGTTTAGGGTTTAGGGTTTGTGTTTCTGCCAGAACCTAAACTCTAGTGCTCGCAAATACCTCTAGAATCCCATAGACAGAAGCCCTGATGAAAAAAAAACATGTGAATACAGGCTTATGAGTCAAGGGTTGATGCTTTTAAATACCCTAAACGCTCAAATCGAGCCCCTACCCCTAAACTAGACCTACTGTGGATACTAAACATCCTGCATGACCCTCAGTACCGTATACCTTGGGGTTTGGGGTGCTATAGCACTAGGGTCATCACAGAATTGTTAGCATCAACCTTAGCCTAAATGCTCGGCACACATCATGGTCAGCCAGCCGGGAAGGCAGACAAAAACCACAAGCAATAGCATTTCTGATGCAGGACTAATCATTTCAAACAGGAAGAACTTCAAGCAACACGCAGAAGTTATGGTAGTGCTCCATACATGAGGGCTGTATGCCTGCCTGCCACGGCAGCACATGCTAAGCCTGTAATCCTCGACTCTCTGGCACGGAAAAAAAGTCCAACTCAAGGAGGTCATCGCAACTCAGCGATGTGATTTCATGAGGGATATTAACTACCCGGCGACCCCAATACTGACGAATATCCTCACTAGCATGTATATAAGGTATCCGCAGTCTAGGGTTTAGGTTTTAGGGCTTAGGGTTTCTAATAAGGTGTACTCCTCAATGAAAGGGTATCATGACCTAGAGGCCGCCCCACATAATCAAGTTTCCATTTTATGTTCCGATTTTCTGTTTCTGTTTGATTCTGTATGATTGAACGTCGGCCTCAAAACCCTAATCCCTTATCCCTACTCCCTAAACCCCAACCCCTCAACCCCAAATACTCGGGGTAATGGGAGACTAAAGTAACGGCGCCTAGATTCCTAGGTGTATGCAAGGCGGTTGGGTAACCTGACAATTAGGGCGGGCCGTTGTACAAGGGACCTACCATACAGTATGTTCAAGTCGAACTAGTAGAGCATCCCAGAGACGTGGACCAGACCATGTCGGCCAAACCCAGTTGAACTTCATAGGTCTAGGGCTTAGGGTTTGGGAGTCTACGGGTTTTGGGCTTAGGCCTCAATTGCATCGTGCCTCGTGCAATGCATATTGATTGGTTGTGTAGCAGATGTTGGGGAGAGATGGAAGGCAGGGGTACCTGATCAACAAACCTTCCATGGGCCGGGGAGCTTTAAAAAGGGACTTTTCCTACCCCAAAGTCCCACCCAAAAAACTAGGACCCTCTTATAAAGCATATGATAGTCATAGGTCCCTGTCATGCGGGCTAGGATACCTAAAATTCAAAATCCCCTTCTTTCTTACCCTGTATAGGGCTGGGCCGTGACCCCCTTGAAGCCTCTAGGTGACCTTAGGGTTAAGGGTTTAGGTTTTAGGGTTTAGGGCTTACTGCATAATTGGGCTAAACTTGGCAATAACTGGGATAACCTACCTAAGCCCAGTAGGGGGGATTATACGTACTGCTAGAAGCCCAGCTATAAGTCTAAACCACATGAATTTCCAATTTGTCAAGCCCTCAACCTCCCCCAAACCCCCAAACCCTGCACCCTAGAACTTACCTACCCAGCCAAGCGGCAAGTTCTCACAGCTGTCCGCAGCTTTTCGAAGTCGCTGGTTGGGCACGTCTTTGTCGCAGGCCACCATGGACCTAAGCGCGTGGGTAATGAGCCCAATGGCTTAGGGTTTGGGATTGCCTGCTACAGGGATATGCAGGGATTCATCTAGCCTCGCTTAAGTAGATACAATATGGGGTATATGGGGACGTTATGATAATATACCCAAAGCCATAGTCTATCTACTTAAGGGGGACCCTAAACCCTATATACCCTATATTCTATCTACTCAAGGGGACTATAAGGATATATGGGGGATGTGAAAGGTCTAGGGCTGAGGACAGTTGGGTTGCGGGCTGTGCCAAATATTATCACTGGCACTTATAACCCACTGGGAACTGATCAGGGTACAGTACTTTTGGTGCTTAAACGTTTAAATCCTAAACCCTAAACCCCAAACCCTAAACCCCAAACCCTAAACCCGGAACCATAAACCCTAAACCGCTCAAGGTTCATTTGGATTTGGGACTTCAGGAAGCTATGGGCTTCACGATTGGTTGGTATTGTCCAGCCCCCGAATGTATCCTAGAAAAAGGTGCTGCATTTAACCTCATGTCTTACTACACGGTTTAAAAATTTGGGGTTTAGGGTTTAGGGCTTAGAGCTGGGGCTTACCCAGGGGATCCGAGGTCAAGATCCTCCCAGTACCTCCTCTGTTTCCATCGTTTCTGTTGTCACTGCGGTTGAGATTGAAACAGGTATGGTACCTTCCAGAAGACATGGAAAGCAATTTTCAGAACAGTCCTAGTAACCACTATGTGTCGAAATTAAACGATTATAGCGAGGTAGGCAAGGGGTTGAGGGGTTACGGGCTGAGGTCGAGAAGCTGGTGCAATCTACAATAGTAATCATCATGGACGTTCCGATAAGTATTTCAATACCTAAAGCTCAAACCCCTAAACCCTAAAACTATACCATAAAACCTAATTCCATTTCATTGTACATGCTCTTTCCCATTTGGTTCCTCCATTCTGCATCATAACTTGGGTGTTCCCCTATTGAACCCTCATCGCACAAACCCTCCATAACATCTGTATCCTACAGTTTAGAGCCCTTACATCTCGTTTTAAACGGTTTCCAGGTCCAAACTCCGATGTAAGTTTGTGTTTTCCTGTTTGGGAATGGAGCCCTCTACCCTCTTGCATCGAGAGCTTAGAAGTTAAAAAGCGGACGGGCTCAAGACCCAACAACCCATGGTTCAGGGTTAGGTGTTAGGGCTTAAGTTTAAGGTTTATAAGGTCCAACAAGGCAAAGCACATCAGACTGCGCCTATTGGCTCTAGCTAACCCAGAGCTCTTAATTTTCGGTGAACGGCAACACAAATGACGATTGTAGCAAGGTCCCTATTCACGTGCTATTTGCGGATAGAGCCCCTATCACCATGAACCGCGTCGAGCGGGATCCTGAAAATCTGGGAAAATGCCAAAACCTAGACCCCCTAAACCCTCCCCCTAAACCCTAAACCCCCTAAACCCCTAGACCCCCTAAACCCCCCGAACACTGAACTGAGAGGTGGGCCAGTACTGGGCTGGCACACCTGCTTCCTGGGCGTGGTCTACTTGGAGGTCCTCTTGTACTTACAAGCGGTTTAGGGTTGGAAGTCCTCTTGTACTTACTAGGGTTTATGGTTTAGGGAACCCACTTAGCAACTGTAACTACAACCCATTTATATCTAGGGTAGCTGTAGTTATGGGACTTAGAATTAGGTTTCAACTAAAGTTCCTGATGACTAAGTAGGTTGTAAATACAACGGACCTCCAAATAGGGGTTCAGGAGCTCCTGCTCCTGCAAACAGTATATGTAGAGGGACCCTGATGGACTACCTGACCTGGACCCCCAAAGTTTTAAAGCTTTGTAAGGCCTACCTGGACCCAAAAGTATGTAGAACAAGAGCCCTTTGCGCCTTTCTTTCAAGGGTTGTTTACCCTAAACCCTAAACC
>CAJNIZ010008158.1:20509-46276 GCA_905231905.1 Symbiodinium pilosum
CCTGAACCCTAAAACCTAAACCCATGATCTTACATTTGGAGGTTTGGGTACTGCTCATCCAAAAGAAGACCCTACCCTATGAGGCTCAGGGTTGGTTTTGTAGGGTTTAGGGTTGCGGTTTAGGGTGTAGGGTTGGGGGTTTAGGGTTTAGGGTTTGGGGTTTAGGGTTTAGGATTTGGAGTTTAGGGTTTAGGGTTTGGGGTTTGGGGTTTTGGGTACAGCAGGAGATGCAAAGAAATGACGACGCGGTCTCGTTCCTCTCTTGGGTGTAAAGGCTCAGGGTGTAGAGCTATGTGCATGGGTCTAGGGTTCAGGATTTCGAGTTTAGTTTTTGGGTTTAGGCTTCAGGGTAGGCCCACCCTGTGCCGCTCTTCCGCACCCTTTTACACTAGCTGCAGGTTTGGGTCTTCCCCATATGCGCTGGGGGTTTAGACTATGTTTCCTATGAGCTACAGTCAAGACCTCCTACACTAACAACTCAAACCCTACACGGTTTAATGGACGCGGGTTCCTTATTCATAGCGATATTTTGGACTAGACTAAACGACAAAAGGGACCCCTATGTCCACTGCTAAGGTTCTCTGATAAGGAAAACTCATCTTGACAGCTGCTGATATGAGCCATAGTCTAAACTCCTTAAAGGGGGGTTATATCGGGGGTAATATAAGGGACTACTATAGGGGATATTAAGGGGGATACTAGGAGTTTAGACTATAGCTCATCATATGATGGGAACTTAGTTCTGCGGCGACACAAGACGGATGAAGCAGCTCTTTCATACTCAGAACTCACACATTTCTCAAAACTACTGCTAAAGCTTCTTAACCAGAGACTCTAATAAATCCTAAATGAAGCCCAATGTAGACCCCCGAAAACTTCATTTTTGGACTCCCTAAGAGGACCCCTTTTTGGCAAACCCGAAATCCTACATATCCCGACACCTTCACATGCAACGGTACAGATTCCTACAAAACCCCTTTATCCCCGTCAAAGGGACTCCTTAGTTTGGGAAAGCTCCATAATTATGCCCCTGAGATCTGCAAGTGCCAATTTTTCCAGAAGATCCCGAATTTGCCAACGACATGGGTAAAGCTTCGTGTCAGGAGTCCTGATAACAGGAAGGATAGGTAACCCTAACCACCCAAAAAATCGGAACCTGTTTTAAAGCCACATGCTAGAAATGGTGCCTTCATTTTGGGGACGTGGGATTTCCAAAGCCAATCCCCCGAAATCCTTGCGCAATCCCTTATGCGAATACCTATACTCCCTATGGCCCTATAGGCTCCTCTTATTGAGCCCTAAACCCTAGGGGACTCCCGTGGGACCACCAGACCGAAGTCCTCTTGTTACCTACCGCGGCTCTGGCAAAACCGGCGTTTAGGGGTTTCAGGTTTAGGTTGGGTACTGCCCCCGCCCAGTAGCAGTTGGAGAATACATAAACTAAACGAAGTAACGCAAAGAAAGTTCCTTAAACGCTATCCAGCCAACGCCCAATACCTCCCGTAAACCCTAAATCCTAAACCGCTGTCCAATAACCACGAGATCCCTATAACTTCTGGGCTCTCTGTCTCTACCCCTGAACCCCTAAACTGTGCAACTGTGTAACCTCTGAACCCTAAACCCAGAATAAAAACATAGGTGTTCGTCAAGACTCGGACCCCTGCTTTCAAATCAACTATCCGAACCCAAAAGTAGGGAAAATAATGGTCCGAAACACCTAAACATAACCCAAAAAGTCATTGTTCTACATACTTTTGAGGTTCAGGTACCTTAAGCCTGAAAACCCTAAACCCTAAATAGTAATTACCGTTCATTTTCCATTATCCCAACATATCCCCAATAAAACCCCAATATAGCCTCTAACATCATAAAGGTCTGGCTTCAATCTAGACCCCAAGATACTATTATCCTTATTATGGGGACCCCCCAAAAAACTACCCCCCAATTTTGGGATATCCCATTTGCCCTAAACCGTATTTACCCTAAACCCTAAACCCTAAACCCCACTATAATCCCTAACATCATAAGGTTCTGGTTTCAAGGCCCAATTCATAAAGGGACTTTACCTGGAGCCCCAAATGGGGAAGCCCAAGAATACAGTACCTCAATGGTATAGGGTTTAGGCTTTAGGCCTTAGGGCCCAAGAATACAGTAGGAATTTAATGGGAATGTACTTAACAGGGTCCTTATATACTACTCTATTCCTACTGTTTTCTTGGGGCTCCCAGTTTGAGGTTCCCATTAGAACCCCTTTAGTTTAGGGTTCAGTCTCGGGGTCCGAAGTCGGAGTCTCTGCCTGGTAATTAAGCAATTTTTGGGCTCCCAAGGTATATTGTTTTTCCTTTTGCCATTGGCTTTAGGGTTTAGGATTTGGTTTAGGGTAAGGTTTTGGTGTTTAGGGTTTAGGGTGAACCCCTAGCCCTAAACCCCGAACCCGTCAAACATCCAGGACAATCCCCACATGGGAGTTTCTCAGAATGACGACACTCCATAGGAGGACCCGCACGACCTACTTATGATCTTTACCACCTCCCCTGAGTCCCCAAAAATACCCAAGTGCTGGTCCAAGTTAGGAACATTTTCTATATCAACCGCCATTTGGGTGAAGTCTTTCTAATTTGCCCTAAACCCTAAACCCTAGACCTCCCACAGTTTGAGGGCGCACCTCATACATCCCCGAGATCTTGTCATCTTTCCTGGCTCCGTTAGGGCTCAGGGCTTAGGAGGCTTTAGGATCTTGGACTTGGGGCCGCGTGTCCCAGAGAAAGATCAGATGAGGCAGGCATGCCACCCCACTGCATGACATGTGCCACCCACTACAGAGCTTGAAGGGTCCAGGAACCCAAATGATAGGGCGCTAGGGCCCAAATACCAGTAATATTACAATATTTGGGCCCTAAAACTTTCTCATATGGGTTTTTGGACCCTTAGGGGAAAGCGTCATGGAATATTTGAGACTAGGAGGCGCAGGAGTTTTAAATAGTTAGGGGAACGGCCTAGGGAAGGGGGGGCTTACATGGACGGAGGAAATCCCTTAGCTCCCAACTCACGCTTTATCTGAGTAATTCCGGGCCCAAATCAGGAATTCACTGATCTCTGAAGCCGCATGACAGACATCACTCCCATGATCTCGGCACCGTACCAGAAGTCTCTGCCGGTCTTCTTAAGAGTTACAGCTCGACTTATACGCCCATTCCCCGAATATTAAAGCCCCCACCCCCTCTCTCCCAGTATATGATAATATACCACATATTGGGAGTGTTTCATATTAACGGGGGTGGGGGGGGGGATTACAGGACAAAGACTTATCCTTTGCTTTTCTTCCAGACTGGTCTGCCTCTCCTGCTCCTTGGCAACAAGCGAAGACTGGTTAAACTACCCTAAACCCTAAACTCGTGTGAGACATTGTCTATCGCCCTTAGCTAGCCCTGTAATACTCCCCTTTATCATCCCGTGTATATCCCCTTTAAGGAGTTTAGACTATAGCTCATGTAGAAGTCAAGCTGGGTCAAGCTCGCATCTCGGGTGGTACATGAAACTCATGTTCTGCTTAGGGCTTAAGGCCTTAGGGTTTAAGGTTTAGGGTAACTACTACCAGGGAATATAAGAATGCTTTTCCTCAACCACAAAACCGCTCATAGAAAGTAAGATTCCGACAGTACGTGCGGCACTAATTGCTTCCGACTGTTCACGATCCCCTACGCATTCCCAAGATCGGGTCTAGCCGACTTCTACACAACTTCCAAACGTGCGCCTCCGGTCCACGCAGGAACTGTCCCAGCCCACATAGCACCACTTGAATAACGTCCTCGGCTCAAAAATCGAGATGGTTCCCCAGAGCCTGGAAGAGTGTTCTTCTCAGCTTCGGTAACTAAATATGTTTCTCCAGTGATCACAACTACCAAGCGGGACAATATGTCAGGAACCAGGTCAATGAACCCACTTTGGGGTAGCACGAACTGTGGAAGCATGGATGACACACTCCGCGATGCACGATGTTTTGAGCTGTTTCCAAACCAGGGACACAAAGAAATACGTGCGATCTACCCCATTAATGTGGTGAAGCGTGATGCTGCAAGTTAAATGCTACGAGCGGACGAACATCAACCATGCGTCACCGGACACTTGTTTGACATGCCAACAACTGGCACGTGCACACAGGTTAATGCTGTCCGGACTAGTTTCGACGATACGTGGCATGACAGCTAACAGTAAGCTCAACACTGTTGTTGTCTACTGTATTGTTTCACCATCGTCCTGCTATTTATCTTGCATTTCCTCGTGAACGGCTGCTTCTTGTGGAAAATCTTGCTACGATGCCTGTGTTGAGCTTGTCCTGCATAGGCAGCAAACGGTACCTTTAACAGCGTGACTCATATGCAGTGCACCGTTTCCATGCTGATCTACTTAGTGCGATTACATACCAAATATTGGCCTTTCTTTTCTGCATTTGTTTTGTTGTGGATTGTACACCAACCACACCCGAACCTGATTCCAATGATACTTCATGGTCATGGTTTTGCGACTTTCATGCGCTTCGGCGTGTGCCCTGAAATACGAGCCTCGATTTCGGTTGTTTGTATATTCAAGGCAGCATGACACATGTATGGTAGATTTTGGGAAACCACGTGCAACCTCCACCCGAACCTTGTCCAACACTGTTTGAACTCATCGTTGTCCATACCAAAAGAAACGGAAGGGTGCAATTGGGATGCAAGCTGTTTCAAATTTAAATGGCCGGAGCAACCCAGAAACCTTACGTGCCTGAACGCTGTTTCAACATGTTTTTCATCCTCAACGGACATTAACATGTGCCAAGTTGCGCTCAATATGCAAACAACCTGCTGAAACATGGACATTAACCTCATTTCCTCTCATTGCCTCTCATTCCCCTTCATTTCCAAAGCACAAAACTTTGCAAACCCGAGCCTCGCAACCCCAACCCCCAATGAGTACCGCGCTCATCGCCATTCCACTTCTCGCAAAAAGACCTCAGCGCGGCAGATACACTAGCACCCAAATGCTATGGAGTGCCTGTGGCTTGCGAGATATGTGAACGCTGTCAGCTTTTCGCACCCTGGCTACATGCCCATATATGCACGCATCACGCAACGCGGTAAAAAGGTCTTCTTCAAAATCCAACCAAACGACCCCGTTCTGCTGGAACACTATCGAACGAAAGCTTTTGCCAGCTGAAGAACAATCTTTGACCAAGTCGTTGCGAAACCCAAGAATAAAAGCAACACAGCACCCACCACCATACATGATCTCGCTCGCTGCCTGCTTACGTTGCACCGAACTGCACCATTGCGGATACTGAGTGCAAAACGTGGTGGGACATACATTCGCACACTATACATACCCAAAGCTGAATGCTACGGCACACTAAAACGCATGCCATGCGGTACTTCTGCGCAAGCCGCAGTCAGAATTCCAAATGTGTCTGGGTCGGTGTGCGCGCTGCGAATACGTACGCGCTCTTTTTTTTTGAAGGCCGGCATCGCATGCACTAAGGCACCTCATACTTCAAGCAGGAAAAAGGACCTCAGTGCAAAATGGCGCTTATCCGAGGTACGCTTAAGCCCTTCCACTTTCCATCTGTGCCTTTCCAACACAGGAAACGTGTGCTGCGGCTTCCCAGCTGTACGGGCCAACAAAACAGTCAACACATTTAGCCTCACAAAACACTCAAACGTGTTTCCCCTAGGAATCTGCTTTGTATTTTATTCCCACGTTCTGGTAGGTACATGACATGCGTCAGAGGGGTGCCCAAGACATGCATCGCCATGCTAAGGGCTAAGCCACTCGGTGGGCTTGAGGTTTGAAATGCTGACGTGATGGCCAGAAGGTTTGAAGTGCAAAAACTCCACCGTTGCCATTCGTAGCGCTTGCTGTGTTGCTGGTGTTACACATGCAACTATTATGACAATTCATCAGAAGTGCGATTTGCAGTTCTATCCTGATTCCTGTGACTAGCCCCATAACCTAATTCTGCAACTACTGCTGTTGCTATGAGGGACGACTGAGGCACCACACCCCTCTCAAAAGCAGAGCACCCGCATAGCTCCTATCCACGAAAAGGACATAAACCCGAGGAAAAACACAACAAACTTGGCTTCCCCCAAGTCAACGCCTCGATCGGAAAGATCGCAAATTTCCATGATCTGCGATTCCATGGTTGGTACTATCGCCACCACTACTACCACCACCGCCACAGTCACCACCAAACCTAACCACAACAATGCCCATGACAAGCACTTAAAGCAATAAGCTCGAACCTGTTCATGTTGGCATTCTATGACTAATCTCACAAGTGTCACCTCTATCTCATAGCTTCCAGCACAAGCGCGCCATCTTGGTGTTCTGGCAAGATGCATACCCGCTTGGAAACCGATTTACTGAGGGGTTTGTTAGCAGCCAGGACGGGCTAAAACAATGTAATGCTCCTGGCGCCAAGATGCACGAGACTGCGGCATGAGCAGAATTTCGACGGCACTTAGCGACATGCGGTAAAGCAAAAGGCTGGGTTTCTTAACCTTTGAACGCCTGAAACTGAACACCCCCGGGGCAAAATCCTGAAACTCTCTACACTAGAGTCTAAACCAAAGCTGGACCCGTGACAACGCATGCGTACCAACATCTTCTGCTGCTACTGCTGTGCATACTTCTGAAAATCTGACATGTTCATTTCCCAAAGTCAGAGGCCTTTTTCTATATACCCCATTAATTGCGATGCTTTCTTGAGACCCAACAACTTCCAAAATGAATGTCTCAACATGTTCATAAATCCTTCGGAAGGACCTCTACTGTTCTTTTGCAACTCTTGTAAATACATCCCCAACGTCCCTAGGTGCCCCCGACTCCAACAAGCACCCAAAGCCCGAAACCCTGAACCCCCAATCCGTACGCATCCCTCAGAATCCCACTATCCCCTTCAAAGATTGTATCTCTTGACGTGCCACCCATACTCAAACTGGTTCCGGAGCAGATCCTGTTTCAAGCTTCTGTTTCAAGCTTCAAGGGTCTTAATTCTGTTTTAGGGTGTTGAAGTTGCGTCCAGGAATACATAGGGGGATCATAACCCAAAACCTTCAACCCTAAACCCAACCCCCCCCCTATATGCAGTGTTTCGGATAAGTGTCTTCGTTTTTGCAAATTAGGCCTAACTAGGCATATACTTTGGAATCATTCTGGGCTTAGAGACGTTATCCCAAGTATGCGTTGCACCTATGTGTCTCTGAAGCTCAGAGTCTAAGGGTTTTGGTTTAGAGTTCACAAGCTCTTCGGCAGCCCTACTTGCGGGCGCGTGGGTAGTGAGGCTCGGAAGTTTATGGGACTCGGCGACTACTTACAATCCTACTGTTATTCGAGGTAGCCAACACATATAAGTCCAAATGAGGGAGTATAGATGGAGCATTTACAAGCCCAGCGATACGTGGTTACCAAGTCCCAAGTAGGTCTTACGGTTCAGGTTTTCCGGTTCAGGCCCAAAGCAACGTAAAACTTCTACATGGTAGGTCCTCCAAATGATGGCCAGTTTTAGGGCCCCCGCTATAGTGCAGTGCACAGTTAAGGGTTTAGGGTTGCATGCTTTTACTATTGCTCCGGCTTTGTCCGGGGTGCGCCTTCAGATTCAAGCAGTGTCCCAGCACGCCAAGCCGACACTAAGTTGGTCAGGGAGCCACCATAGGGGGAACAGCTATTTGTGCCGTCGGCGGAGGAGGCTTTTCCTGGTTTGCCGCCGGTCCATGTGTGCGTGTGGCTGGACTGACTAGGTAACATGCCCTTTCTCTCTGCTTGCGCCCCCAGCTTAGTACTCTTGCGAGGGACCGCAAGAGGAAGAGCTTTTGGGTCGGAGAAGCGAGCTTTGTTGCCAAGTGACCCAGTCCAACCCACGCTGGCTGGAGAATACTCTCTCTTGCTAGTTTAGGGGGGGCGGGCTTGTCGAGACTCGGGTGCAATGAGGCTTAGATTGGGTGGTCCCGACTTGTTAACTGCTGCCGGAGCCCCAATGACGCTAGCGGAGGGGCTCACATGGCGGCAGGGACCAAGCTGTAAGGCAGACAGCACCCGTGCCATCCACCACCACCGCCGCCGCCCCCACCCCCACCCCCACCCCCACCCCCACCACCACCCCCACCACCCCCACCACCACCCCCGCCACCACCACCACCACCACCACCACCACCACCACCACCACCACCACCACCACCACCACTTTTATTATTGCCTGGGCTTGTCTCGGTTACCGATGTTAGAAGTAGGCGCACTGAACTTACTTTTAACTAGGTAATTTTTGAGTGCCATGAATGTAGACGCAAACTCTGGTGTTTAAGGTTCTAATGTTTAGGATTTGGAGAGCTTTTGGAAGTTTAAGGTTTGGAGTTCAGGGTATAGGGTGTAGTGGGTAAGGCTTAGTGTTTACGATTTGGGATTGAATGTTAGGGTTTTAAAGGTTTTGGGGTTCAATGCTTACTGTGTGGCGGGATGTAGAGCTTGGAGACTTCATAGCTGCTTATGGCTGGAGGTATTTCCAGGTGGGTCACAAGGATAACCGTTTCGGGTCCAGTTAGGGGGATTCCAAGCGAGGTTCCCTAAACCCCAAACCCTAAGCCGTACACCCGAACAGTAAGCCATAAACCCAAAACCCCCAAACCCCACATAACAAGCACGTCAACCTCCAAGCGAGTAGTGTTTGGTATGTGGGTGAAATAAGTGTAAGACTGCGTTCTTCTGGAAAACTATCCCAAGCAGATGTTTAATCCTTCAAAACCCAAAATCCCAAATCCAAAACCAAAACCCTCAACACCCCTTCAAACCCCAACCCCAAGCACCCTTAATAAAACCCCTTGTTGAGGAACCCCCGTTTCGAGGTTCATGGGCTCAGCGGCTAAAATTAAAGGGGCTATAGGAAACTATTGGTTACTCAGGGTAACCACCTAGGACAGCGCTTGTATTCCAATTGGGGGGAACCTAAATGAGTCCAGTTAGGCAGTTCAAAGTAGGATTACAAGCCTAGCTGTGAGGAGTTACTAAGTCCCACGAATCCCAAACCCTGAACCCTAGATATCCATGTACATCCCTATAACGCCTCTAAACGGACCCAGCTGTAGGTAGCTACTAAGTCCCATGAAGCTCCCTAAACCCTGAACCCTAAATCCACATGAGCCAGCCGTTGAGCAAAGTCCTGGTTGACGTTTGGGCCGCCTTTGGTGGGAGCCATTCCTGGTTTGGGGTTCGGGGTTTTGGGTTTACGGTCTGTACACAAAGGAGTATCAGCTCCACCCCTTAGGGCCTAAGGCTTTAAAGGAATGGAAAGGGAAACGGAAGTTACTATGGAGTTTGGGGATTGAGAACGGAAGTTCGAATGGGAAAGCACATGGGAAATAAAATGGAAGCTAACCCAAAACCTTAAACCCTACAGTAAGAGGTATAGGGATTAGAGTCGGCCTGCTTGTTGTTGGTAGGCAAAGAGGGCAAAGAGGAGAAAACGGAAGCTGCTATTTCAAGGTTTAGGAATCAACTTGTTTTTGCTCGTTTTTCCGTCTTGCAACAGAAAGCGTCTCGACGCAGGAGCAGAAAAAGCACAGTTTCCAAAAAAGTTTAGGGTTTAGGGTTTTTGCGAAACCCTCAACCCTAAACCTTATCATCCCCCGAGAACTCCTTCTCGTTTACAGCGCCCAAAGCTTTGAGACCCGAAGATGAAGAATATCCTGCCCAGCCACCTAACTAGGGTTTAGGGTTTAGGGTTTGCCCTAAACGCTAAAACCTAATCCCTAAACCCTAAAACCTAATCCTTAAACCCTAAACCCTAATCCCTAAACCCTAAACCCTAGTACTCTCGATATTAATCTCAGAGGCCTTACATTAATGGCCTTCGCGTTAACCGCTGACGCAGTCGCCTTTCAACACCCCCTCAATCCCTGCTTAGGGTTTAGGGTTTAGGGTTGGACTAAGTATGTAGGTTAAGTAAGCATGGCGATAGTTCGGGACACCATATGGGCTACAAGGGTTGTTAACCTACTTACTAAGTGCCCTTGACCCTCCAAGTAGTGCCAGCTAAGCATTCCTTATTTGAGGCCTTGTATACAGGGTAGTTTAAACCAATTTCAATTGCCAATTTAAGGCCATTTGAATACTATTCCCATATAAACCACCCTTTACTGAAAATTGCCCAGTATTTATTGTGGGGATACCTGATAATCGGGGATGGGGGCGCAGGGAGGGGGTTACGTGCCTTGGGCTTTTGAGCCAGGTAGGTGTATACCCCTGTGGTGGAAGACCACGGACAGCCTTTGAGTTGTAGTCTAAACTCCTGGTATCTCCCTTAATAAGCCCTATTCTACTCCCCCATAGAATCCCCTGTTTAATCCCCCTTTAAAGAGTTTAGACCCTAAACCCTAGACCCTAAACTCTACATCCTAAACCCTAAACCCTGAATCCTAAACCCTAAACCCTCAACCCTAAATCCTATTGAACCCCCTTTAAGGAGTTTAGACTACAGCTGATTTCTACCATCATCTCACTCTATCCGCGGTCTAGAAGCTGCTGTTCAATCAACGGCTTGCCATGTGCCAGAGCTACACAATGTCAACGTATAAGTATAGTCGCCCCTTAACTGGATAGAATATAGGGTATATAGGGCATATAGGGCATATAGGGCATATAGGGCATATAGGGCATACAGTGTATATAGGGTATATAGCGTATATAGGGTATATAGTCCCCCTGAAGTAGATAGAATATGGCTGTGGGATTATTATAGTCAGATCCACACATACCCCATATTCTATCTACTCGAGGGGGACTCTAAGTATATAAGTAGAGTTCATGTGTTGTGGACACCCCTTATATACTCTCACAAAACCTCCCTAGGAATCTGAGGCATGGACACCAACAAAACCATAGTTCCCGCATAACCCCTATAGAACCCCTATTATCCCTATAATCTCCATCTTCTTTTCCATTAAATAATCCCTATAACCACCATAATCCCAATATAACTCAGGCTACATTACCCATAAACCCTAAACCCTAAACCCATACGCTAGATCCTAGGTGCCAAAGATCCTAGGCCGTAATTTCCTAGCTCTGAGTTGAATGCAGGGTCTCCCCAAATGCACACCCAAGTTCTAGGGTTTAGGGTTTAGGGTTTAGGGTTCATGCTCCCAAGGAGCCTTATACACCTTCACCAAAACTGGAATAAGACCCTAGCTCATGTGAACTTTAAGAAGGTCGGGCAAGTGCAGGAGGCCCTACGGTGGAGGCCTAAATACTTATTATCTTTTGAGGTCTGCTTGGGCAGTATACCGTGATTTTACAATGACTCTAAGCCCACAATATTGGTACCCCTAAACCCTAAACCCCAAACCCCAAACCCTATCTCCCCACTCCCTATATAAACCCAGGTTCCATGTCAATTTCCATGCTCTTTTCCATACGAGTCTCCGTTGTTGAGGTAGTATCCTACAACCCTTGACCCCTAAACCCTAAAGACTGTAATAGTGTCCATATCTTTCCATTCCCAAAACCTGTAGCCCTTTCTACACTATTTTAGTTCTATACTTGGAGGTTCATGGGGCGTAGTAACTACATCGAACTAAGGCAAAAACCATACTTGGATTGCGGATAACCTAGTTAGCCCAGCTGGGGGGTTATGAGTAGGGTTATAAGCTTAGTTACAAGTAGTCAGTAAGCCCCATGAACCCCAAACCCTAAACATTAAACCCGATGCATCCCTATAAAAGCCTTTTAACCCTCCAAAGAAACTCAGCTGTAAGTAGGTACTAGGTGAACCTCCAAGTCAGGCTTCCTAAGCACTAAACAATACACCCTTAGCCCATTGTTTAGGTTATAAACAGTTACTTAGTCCCATGAACCTTCACCCAAACCCTTTAAGGAGTTTAAACCCCAAACCCTAAGCCCTATCTAATCCCAATATAACCCGCTTTCAGGAGCTAAACCCTATCCAAGCCAGGGTTGAATGTCTTGGGGGTTTGGTGGTTTTAGGGTCTACGGGTTGAGGGTTTGTGGGGTTTTAAGGTTGTGGGGCTTTTCGGGTCTAAGCTGAAGGGTTTAGGGGTTGCGGGTTTACGGTTTTACGGTTTGCGGCTTGAGGGTAGTAGGGTTCTAGAGTTTAGGGCTTAGGGTTTGAGGGTTTTAGAGTTTAGGGTTTAGCTTTTGGGGTTTCAGGGTCCTTTGCTTCGTGACTCAGGCTCGTACAGGAGCCCTCAATCAAGCTGCCACATAGAACCTTCTCAAGGTTGGGGTACTTAAGGGCACCTGCGGAACCATGGTAATGATTGAATGTTTTTTGGTTTAGGGTTTAAGGCTTAGGGTTTAGGGTCCCCATTACATTATTTTGAGACGCAATCACCCCAGCCGCATCTCGGAACAACTGCAGACAAGCAGCCAATGCTAGAGCATCGGCAACCTTAGCAGCTTGCGTACACGGAGTTATGGTCCTAAACCCTAAATCGGGTTCAAGGATCTAGGATCTAAGATTTGAAGTATGGGCTCCGCGGTTGGGCCCCGAGCGTTTCAAGGAGGCCCTTGAAAACCATATACTCCCCTCCCCAAATTATGAGGCCCCCCCACCCGCTCATAATATCCACCCCGCAATCTCGCACCATGATATACTCTATTAGGAGGATATCTATTAATCCTTTCTCCCCAATATCAAAGGGCCCATTATATATATATATATACTCTGAACCGTGTTTTAATGTTAGGGCATCGTGCGACCCTAGGATTGGGGGGGTCAAAGGGGTTTATATAGGGGGGTTGTATAAGGGCCTATATAGGGTTTAGGGTTTAGGGCCTAACCTCCTTAAAGGGGATTATATGGGGACTACATAGGGGAGCATTATACTGAAATCTCATTAAAACCGGATGAACCTCGACAAAATTGAATGAAGAGCCGATGAAATCGGAACCCCCCGAATTCAGAGGATCCGAGGCGTAATTGACTCTAGACTTTAATCTGGGCCGTCTTAAAACTAATCTTGGGGGCAGCTTTCAGAACTTGGATTTCTGGGGAACCCATATTTTATATTGGCCTAAACACATAGGGCTAGGGTTTAGGGCTGAGGGTTGGGCGTTTCGGGACCCCATATAATATGTGACCCTATACATCGCTATATGAGCTACGGTCTAAACTCCTAGCATCCGTCTTAAAAACCCCCATAATGCTCCCCTATATAGTCCCCCATATAATCCCTTTTAAGGAGGTTAGACCCTAAACCCTAAACCCTATATAGGCCCCTATATAATCCCCCTATATAAAAATCATCATGTCTCAGGGCTTAGGCCTAAGCCCCACCTAGAGTCGCAACCTACACCGGTTTGGGGCTCAGGTTTTTTAAAAACCCTTCGGACCCGCCTGTACGTGGCTGACCTCAACAGTTGGTTTCCTTCGGGTTTAGGGTTTAGGGTTTAGGGCGAAGATATCAAGATATTAGGCATCAAAACCTTGTCACAAATCCTAACCCTGCTGCAGGGCTGACTGTCGGAAGTGCTGTAGGGGCCAAATGATTACCAATGTTTGTTTGATGTCTGCTTGGGATACCAAATCCCATGCTTTCACAAACCCTGTACCATAGTCTTGGCAATCGTCCCCGCAAACCCTGTGCGATGGCATTTTCCAGGCTCTTTCCCATTTGATCCTGATTTATCTTGAATCGGATACAACCCAATATAGCCCCTATATGAATTATTTAGCCCCTGAAAGTGCACAGGGAGTATTGTGGGCATCCGTTCTGCTTACTTACCTTTGTTAGCTAGGAATCTCCTCATGGTAGTCCCCATGTAACCCATTATCATCGTTTGCATGTTCTCTTCCATTCCTTCATTCCGACCCTAAACCCTAAACCCTACAGTAGCTTCTTTTCCATTCATTCCCAGCTCACCAAAGGTAAGCTTACTGAACACGAGGTTTTCAACCCATCCTTTGCTGAGCACGCTTCAGGCGTCAGGGTTTGAGTGTGTAGGGTGTAGGGCTTAGCGCTTAGGGTTTAGGAATTTGAGATGGGTAAAGGCTTAGGATTTAAGATTCTGATTTTTTGTGGGGGGCAAGAGGTACGGAGCAAGGGTAAGGGCTTTGGATGTTTGGGAGTTAAGGGCCACCTGAGGCTGCCACTCGACTCGTAGTCACTGCCCTTGGGTGAAGTTGCTTGAAGGCTGGGGCAGGTGAGTAGAGTTTAAGGTTTAGGGCTTCGGGGTTGGGATAAAAAGGGTACAAATAAATCAGAACTGCTTACCACCGCCCACATCAAGGGTAATTAGGTAATTATGCTGGGGTACAGGGCTGAGGGCTTAGGATTTAGGGCTTGGAGCGTAAACGCCGCAATGTGCTTCATAAAGTGTTAGGGTATGGTGTGCTAGAGATATGTAAAGAGTAAGAAGAGATAACATTGGCAATGACGTAGTCGACGAGATCCCTGGCCCAAAACGATTGACCGCCTGTCCGTTTGTGATAGGATTCCACAAATATCCACAAATAATAGTTTCCATCACCCATATAATCCTCCTTAGGGCGAGCCCCCCAGGAAAAGAAGATCACTGACTTCAGGAACCCCCACCAAACAAAAACATGCACCTAAAGATCCTGAACCCTGAACCCTGAACCCTAAACCCTAAACCCACCCATAAAGATCCCAAACCACGTCAAGCCTGTAGGTTGGCTGTGCAGCAGTTAATTAAGGTCAGCTTCACGTTCAGGCTTAAACGTTGCTTGGGAAATCCAGGTGGCTCATTGTAAAACTAAACCCTAAACCCTAGGGTTTAGGGTTTAGGGTTGTTCGAAAGTGTTACTCCTTAGGTTTGCGCTGTGAGTTCCGTTATGTTGAAGGAAGGCTTTGCCTGAAACCCCTTGAAAGCTCAGTTTACTTGGGAGGTACATATCACCCTACACCCTAAATCCTAAAGCCTAGCCTCTAAAACCTCAAACCCTAAACCCCTGCTGTATTCTCCTCCGATAATCCTGACATATCCCCGGTATCTGTGCCCTAAACCCAAAACCCCTACGTAGACCCCAAACCCTACACCCCCAACCGCTCTACACCTGTATTCCCCAAATTCGTGAGAAACCCCACGTAACCCCACGCTATCCAAGTGCTAACCAGGCGCGGCGTGGCAGACATCTCGCGTGAACTTCTTCCTAATTGGTAAAGTGGGGGGGTAATTCAAAAAGGAAGCCATTATGGACCCTAGGCCCTAGGAACATGTGGGTGTTGGGGCCCTGACCAGGGATCGAACAGGAGAAATTTTGATAAACGCCCAAATGGCGCTTTCGGAGTGTGCCTCCTACTTCTCCTCTAATTACTGCTTCGTCTGCTCCCTCTTCTACTCTAATTGCTGCTTTGTCCGGCGCTATTGCCACGAATACGTATTACCTGAACTAGTACGGCAGCAAGGTGGCTAGTATCATGAAAAGCAGCAGCGATTCAGCACCCATGCCACGCCGACCATCGCCGCCACCGCCACCGCCACCGCCGCCGCCGCCGCCGCCGCCGCCGCCGCCACCACCTCTATTCCAGATCTGTAATTGTTCTTCACACCATCATCACTGCTGCTACTTCTGCTCCTCCTGTTATTTCTGTTTCTATTTATGTTTCCGTTGCTGCTGCCGCTACTCAGAGGAGCTTCGTGTGAAGGACAGCCAGGCGTCCTTACTTTCCTGAGCTACAACCAACCAGAGAATGCCACGGTACCTTTTTGGGGCCCCTATATCAAGGACTATAGTATTTTTTAGGGGTCTCTATTGGGGTCCTCCCAGTTTGGGAAACTACCATATTCAGATGCAATTTGGTGTTGCAGGGATGATGTCAGTGTGTCTGAGATGTCTCAAGTCCTCACTGCTCATCTTACAGTAAAGCTTTCAAGTCACGATCAATGTGAGGAAGCTTTAACACTTTTTGGCAGTCTTTTCCTGTCGGTCCTCTTCCACAGGAGACCCACGTATGACCTAGGGGACAAAGATGGGAACTGGCTATCAATCACGACCAAGCTCACGAGAGAGAATTTTCAAAAAGAGCATAGGTTCAAGTGCACCATAAATAAATAAAACCGGGTGCGCTGATAAAGACATTTGTCGGATTATTCTAGCACGCTTGCTCAGATGACCTCCCAAGAAATCTCCCCTCCATCTCTCTTAAATGCGTTTTCACTGCAGGCCATGTTTCTTGGATTTGCTATCCAGGAGCACCTGCGCGAAAGTATGTGGAGACTATGTGGAGTGCAAAGAGGGTTTAAGGGTCTCCCCTTCTCGCCTGCGCAGGGGTTCTACGGAGGAAGTGCCATGTGGGTTATGTGATTATGTACGATACTTTCCTCTACTTGGTGACCCCCCTAAATCCTAAACCCTAAACCCTGAGGGATGGGATCTGTGGAGGGGGAAACACTGCTGCAAGGTCCACTTCGGAAACAGTGCAGGGGCTGAAACAACCCTAGACCCTAAACCCTGGCGCTGAACTCTAAACCCTAAACACCTTAAACCCTTAAACCCTTAAACCCTAAACCCCTCAAACCCTAAACCTTAAACTCTTAAACCCTGCGCACCCCGAACCTTGACTTGCATGGCAGAGTGCCTTCTCAACCAGACCCCGCAGGGTCTACTATATGGGTGGTTGTCAAAATTATGATCCCTTTTTGGGTACCCTAAATATTAGGTGCCGTAGAATGATATGTATCCAAAAAGGGACCATAGATAGGAAAAACCAACCACCCATATGCAGGTGTCGGTTTAGGGTTTAGGGAACCCCGGAAGGATCTAGAAAGTGGAACCACCTTGCAGGTTCGGGTTTAGGGTTTAGGGTTGGGGGCCCAGGATTTAGGGTTTCACCCAATAGTAGTATAGCGTACCAATGAGGGGCTCTACTTTCTAGATCTTCCTAAGCCCTAAACCTTAAACCCCAAACCCCAAGATTCTGTCGGATCTTGCGCTTCTAGAAACACAGCAGGAAAGCAAGCTGAAGGTTTCCGGGATGATGTGGTTTAAGGTTTAGGGCTTCAGGGTTTAGGGTTTAAGGAGATGCATGGTGCTCTCGACACGCGGGGCTGGCACCAAAACAGACCCTGCATCAGGCGTAAGATCCATGACGCGCGCATGCAACTCTTGCTCAGCCAGTCCGTGCAATGCGTGAAACGCTAGGAAGTCGTCACGCAGCTCCAGACGCCAATTTGCATACTACCCTATATACACCCTATAATACCCTACAATACCCCATATCATCCTATATTACCATGCATCAGGGAGCAAACTGTGCAGGTCAGTGACAGTCCTCACGTGAGTTGTGACAGACGCCGCACAAGCTGGGAGACGTAATGAGTCCCGTGCCAATGGGTCCTAATATCAACCCGAAAGCCCTATAATATAGTAGTTTTCATGTTAATTATTTCCCATTAGCCCAAATCCCTAGACCCTAAACCCTAGTAACACTTCCAAACCTGATGAGCAACGATTTGTGCTCTGATCTGTGGGTCACTTACATGCTGCGGCTCATCACGCAGACTTTCCTCTGCCGTCTCTGTGAAGAGACACGCCCGTGGAGCGAAGTTTTGCAACTTGCATGTTTGCCGGTGCCAAGTGCTGTCCGATGCGCACACTTTAGCCAAAATGGCTAAAATGGTAACCCAAAATTTTGGGAAGCTCCTAAAATACCTCCTGAATGCTTTCGGGCTTAGATTCCGGAAGAATCGTAAACCCCAACTGGCAAGGTAACGTAACAACCACCTACCCGGAGTAAATAATCCCGTTGTGGTATACTATAATGACTATAATAGATGGGCTGTTCTCAAAATGTTGAGCCCCTCTTGTTTATAGGTTATATTATGGCACCTGATATTTCGGGTGCCAGAATGGGACCCTGATTTTGGGAACCAACTAACATGTACGGGCTGCTGGGGGGTTTGAATATCAGGGGAGGGCATGGGCAACATGGTCCCATGTTCTTTTCCATTGCTCCGCTCCCCACGTGGTTTAGGATATAGGGGTCTGACCCTAAACCCTAAAACCTGTGCCTTGGATGCTGTACATGGGGCACTGCCCCCCACCCAGTAACAGTGTGCAATCCGGGTAATATTCAGGAATTTACACAGTTTTACGGTTTGTTAGGGTTTAGGGTTTAACTATCACTCTTCTCCAGCTGCTACTGGGTGGGACAGTAACCCAAACCTCACATATTACTGTAATGGATTGTGGGAGGGGACTGTCGGTTCATAATTAGTTGGAGGGGATCTAACCATTGGATCCAATGTAAAAAAAAGGCATGATTTCTCAAAATTCTACCTTTTTGGCCCTGTAAGCTCCTAAACCCCGAACTCTAAACCCTAAACTCCTAAACCGTAAAAAACTCAGCGCCCCAAAGCCCCTGAAACATAAACCCCCTAAACACCCTAAATCAAATTTCTGCTCTCAAAGTTTGCAAGGCCTGCTTTCCAGCCGCTTTACAGCGGTGAGCGGATTCCGATTCAGCGTCCAAGAAGCACCAGGACTTCTCCTCAGTTGAAGTATATGAGCTGTAGTCTAAACTCCTAGTATAGTAACCCCTATAGTAGTTCCCTATATAACCCCCTATATAACCCTCTTAAAGGAGTTTAGACTATGGGTCATATAGTTTTTGGCCGAGAAGGGTCTCTGCAAGAGGGATCACAGGGGTACCCTGGGCCCCCAAACCCTGAAGAAATGTCTAGGGTTCAGGGTTTGGCATTTAGAGTTAGAGTTCAGTGCCCGAGGTTTGAGGTTTAGAAATCAAGGGCCAGGGGCGTTAAGGAACTAGGTTGTGAGCTATATCCCAGTGTTTCATAGAGATCTATTCCTTATTATAAGGATGTAGACAGGCTTTACTTGCGCTGATACAAATCTACAAGGACTCGGAATGCGCTTCTTCTCGGCTTCAGGCTGAGAGTTCACTACGGTAGCTTTGGGGGCCCATAAATATACAAATACAGGGTTTAGGGTTTAGAGTTTAGGGTTTAGAGTTAAGGGTTTAGGGTTTAGGTTATGAGCTACAGTCCAAACTCCAGTATCCCCCTTCATAACCCCTATAGTACTCCCCTATAAAAGCCTCCAGATACCACCTTTTTTTAGGAGTTTAGACTGTGGCTCTTATGGCCTTATAGGGATTATATATGCAGGAATTAAACTCACGTTTCCTTAACAAACATCCAGCCTACCCCTGCTCAGGGTTTAGAGGTCAAGTCCCTGAGCCTTCTTTGGGAGGTGTGTACTGCAAGGAGGCAAAGTTATGAAGAAGTTCAAGTTTTTGGGTTTAGGGTTTAGGGTTGGGTAAAAAAGTTCAGATGTCCCAGCTGGCTCTTTCGAAAGACAGGGGTTCTCCTCTGTGAGCCCAAATTACTCCTACCATCCATGGGAGGTAGACCCCCCAAAAAGGAAAGGCTTAAACCCGAACCCCTAAACCCCAAAACCCAAAACCCCTAAACCCCTAGACACCAAACCCTAAAGCCTAAACCCTAAACCCCTAAACCCAAAACCCCAAAACCCCTGAACTCCAAACCCTAAACCCCTAAACCCCAAAACCCCTAAACCCCAAACCATAGGGTTCAGTTATCAGGGCCTAATTTCGGACATCCCCAGCTCCCCAAACCAGTATTTAAACATCAGGTCCGTTTCATGTTCCACGTGCTTTCTCGTTTGGGTCTCCATTCTTGGGGAAATATTTCCCCAAACCCTAAACCCGTAGTAGCAGTTTCCATTCAACTTTCCATTTTTCTTGTTCATATGATTCTCCCACTAGTGGTGCCTTAATTTTTGGAAACCCCCAGGTTCAATCTGTATTGAATGGTCTGGGCTGTATTTGCCTCGGCAACTACTAGACATTCTCAGCATGCAACTCCGCTAAATTCCTGCAGGATCCAGCACCAAAAGCTGTTAGACCGTTAGACCTTACACCCCCATCGCCTAAAACTCTAAATCCTAAATTGCAAAACCATGTAAAACCCAAACCCAGAATCCCGGGCCCTTAACCCCAAACTCCTCAACCCCCCAACCCTAAAATCCTCAGCGGCATGCTCTAAACTCTAATTCCTTAAGCCCTACTTTTTTAACGAAAGCTCTGCTTGACATCACTATACCATAATACCACAATTCCCAGGTGAGCGGTAGTCTGCATAATTTTAAGATCCTGGTGCAGCCCCCTTTAGAATGGCAGTTTCCATTTCATCTTCCGTTCGATCTTCAACTGTGAGATTCCATTTTGGGTCTACAGCACTAATAGTACTCTCGCGTATCATCCTCCTATTGTAAACCCTGCGTAAACCATGAACCCCAAATTTGTAAACCCAAATGTAAGGGGCTGGACTATGATTATACCAGAAACCTAGAACCATCAACATGGTCACTATTTAGGACATTGCGGGGTAGATTCCGTAAATAGTGGGACCCAACATAGGCCTCCAAAAATACTATACTTATGGGGACCCCGGACAAACCCTAAACCCTAAACCCCTAATTTGGGGAAAACCTCACGCGAAGCTGGGAGTGCTGTAGAGGTTCATTTCCATCTTCGTCCGCGTAAGACTTGCAGCTGTCGCTGTCACAACGGCACCTGAGCAGTGAACCCTGTAGGGTTTAGGGGCCCTAAACCCTCAACCCTTTTAGGGTTTAGACCCCTGAGCACTGAACCCTTTAGCGTTCAGGGTTTAGGCCTTAGGCTTTATAACATTAGGCGCCTCGCATTTGGGGGGATGGGTTGCCAGGCTTGGAGTCTTAGAGGTTAGTTCTTGGGCTAAAAGCGTTACGAAATGTAGTCAAGGCCGTGTGAGCTATAGCCTAAACTCCTTAAAGGGGGTGACATAGTAGGGGAGTATTGTAGGGGTTTTTAAGGGGGATACTAGGAGTTTAGACTATAGGTCGTGTTGGACCAAGGCATATTTGGCTCCAGCTTGCTGTTCACCGTTGAGCGGGAGGCGCAAACGTAGGGTTTGAGGATTTGGGTGGGGTTTGCCATCCCAAGAACTAACAAGGGACCCTATACCCTAAACCTCCCAAGAACTAACAAGGGACCCTATAAAGCCTTTCTCCAAAGTTCACAGTTTCGTTGTAGGGTCGGAATGGGGCCTACATGTTAGTTTTGGTGGTGGTGTATGGGCTTGAATGACTACCGAAATCAATTTGAGGTCTATTAGACATATCCCATACGGAAATCATACATAAGCTCTAGGAAAAGTATTGGCAATCACTACGTCTCTTCACTAGTGATAGGGCGCAGACGACTGACGTGGATCCCTGCAAGAACCCTTGCATTTCTGGAGAAAACCGCCGAGACCAGTAAAGTGGCAATAGCTTCAAGCGAACCTCGGGTAAGGGTTGAGGGTGTGCGGCTACGTGTTAGGGCTTGCGGTTCAGGAATTTTGGTTCCCCCAACCTCAAAGGAAGGACCCTGTAGGACTGTCATATGAGTCGTATAGTCGCATAGGGTCCTTATGACCGGGGTCCGGATTGCCAAACTCCTACTGTTAAACTACAGCTGCCCCCCAAAAAACGAGCCCCCACTCAAAGACTGCTAACCCTCGTGTAGGCACCTTGAAACTTCCTAAACCCTAAACAAACCCTAAACCCTAATTTCAAGGTCACACCTGAACATCGAATACAGCGCAGCGGAAGCAATGTAGCAGTTTCCCAAAAAAGGGGAACCCAATATAGACCCCAAAGTACTATAATCCTTATTATGGGGACCCCCCTAAGTGGTACCCCTAATTTTGGGAAACCCGCGGGTGTTGCATCCACACCGATGTCCTCGGCTCTGATGTCTGACCAATGGTCACAAAATGGCAGGTGAGCCTCTAATTCCTGAACGCTGAACGCTAAACCCTAAAACCCTAAAACCCTGAACCCTGAACCCTAAACCCTAAGCCCTAAACCCTGAACCCTGAAACCCAAAACCTAAACCCTGAACCCTAGACCCTGAACCCTAAACCCTCAACAGTGAACCCTAAGCTGTAAACCCTACCCGTTCAGAGTTCAAGGCCCAGCAGTGTAGTCTCAGTCTGAAGTAGACAACTCATAGCTCGCTCCCCTAATAACAACGCCCCCCACCCCTTTAGGGTTTGGGGTTTAGGGTTTAAGGTTTAAGGACCCTCCCAATGTCATACCACTCGAGGGGAGGTGATTGACCCCAAACCTCACGGTGCAGGAAACCCTTAGCCCCGAATAGGAATTCCCCAAACTTGAACTCCCAAACACCCGACTGCAACCAAAACCTCCAAACAAAAAACCTAAACCCTTTAAAGCCCCTACCCTGAACCCTAACTTGGGTGGGTGTATTGCGGAAGGCTAATGTAATCTATAGCAGCCATTGCAAGGGACTATAGGACATCACCTGGCTATAATACCTGGCCTGAAACTCCCCTAAACGCTAAACATCCCTAAGCCTTAAATCCTGAACCCTCAAAAAGAACCCTAAATCCTAAACATCCTAAGACCCGAAATCCGAAACCCTAAACCCTACACTCTGCACTACGACCCCACTTTAAAGGGACTCTAGTGGGAACCCCAAACAGGGAACCCCAAACAGGGAACCCCAAGAATATAGTAGGAATATAATAGGAATAGAACTACCAGGGTCCTTATATTCTGTTATATTCCTACTATATTCTTAGGGTTCTAAACCCTAAACCCTAAACCCTGGGGTTCCCTGTTTGGGGTTCCCATTAAAGTCCCTTTACACTTCAGGATAGCACTTCTGCTTGTAGAGGTCCTTCGTCCGAGCCTCGGTGCAATCCCAATTTCATGGGGTTTAGGGTTGCGGTCTAGGGTTTAGGGTTTCATGGGGTTTAGGGTTTAGGGTGCTGTACAACTGGCAAACGAATCCCTTCATGGTATTGGGGAGCAAAATGAGATTAGGGGAGGGGGTGGTTAATAGAAATATGGCGTGATTGGAGGCATGAGTGTAAGAATTCATAGTCCTGAAATGAAGCCCTTTCTGGTACAGTCGCCATAGTAACTTCAAATAAAGTGAACACGCTGTGATTTGCACCGTTCAAAGAGGCCATAGAATTATGTGCCTTTCATGTTAGAACGGGCGAAGGCAACCACACCCTGAACCTAAACCCTAAACCCCCAAACCCTAAACCCAAAACCCCTAAACCCTAAACCCTAAACCCCTAGACCCTAAAACCCGAAGTTTAGGGTTTAGGGTTTAGGCCAGCTGAAAAACACCACTGTCTAGGGTTAAGCTCTAGGTCTTGGGAGGTTTCAGGCTTAGCCAAAGTAGGTCGTATAATTTCCCCCTTGGGGTTAGGGTTTAGGGTTTAGGGGTTTAGGGTTTAGGGGTTTAGGGTTCAGGGTTTAGGGTTTAGGGTTTAGGGGGACCCTAATATAGTCTTTATTATCCCTTATAGTGGCTCGGCTCTTCCACTGTAAAGCACCATTTGAGTCATAGTCTAAACTCCTAGTATCCCCCTTCATAACCCCTATAGTAGTCCCCTACATAATCCCCTATATAACCCCCTTTGCTCATTCGGGTGCGGCATCACAATTTGCCCCAGGCCCTGAACCCTACACCTCAACACTCAAGCCTGCCGAGCTTAGGAACTTGTCTTGAGTCGCAAACATTCCTAGGTGCTGTAAGGGTTTAGGTTTATAGGGCTGGGGAAGAAGTAGGGCGCGACCCCTCGGCCCTAAATCCTCACTCCTACACTTTGATGGGCTTGGGGGGCCCTATGTTCTTTGCGGCTTTGTAGGGATTATATAGCGATCGAGTGGCACTAGAAAGCTATCAAAAATTGTTGCAAACCTATCCCTGAAGATAAACCCGAAAAGAAATACAGAAAACTAAGCTCGTACACATAAACTCTGGCCGCCTAGGGTTTAGGGCGTGAGGCCGTTACCCCCAAACCCTACAACCCTCAACCCTAAACCCCAAGTTCTACTACCCTAAGCCCCACGTCCTACTACCCTAAACCCTATAACCCGAAGCCCAACTACCCTCAAAGCCTCAAAGCCTAAGTTTTGGGTATCCAAAGCAGCCAGAGAGCCACGGCCTCTTCTGGCGTGCTTGCCTCAAGAATCCTTGGTTGTGGTTGGGGGGGAGGGGGTAGGGGGGTTTTAGGGTTTAGGGTTTGGGGTATAGGGTTTAGGGTTGGGCTCAGGGTCTAACGGTAAAGGTTTTAGGGTTTCGGGTCTCAAGATTAGCGCCTGCAGTTCAAGAGTGGGCTTCCGTTTTTGAATTCAGTTTGTGGTCCAGGGGGGTTTCGGGTAAGGTTTGGGGGGCAGGGGTTGGGACTTGCGTTCTTTTAGCTTCTAAAGGATTCTCTACCTCCTAGCAGGTGTTTGCAGATGGCAAGCATTGAAAGCTAGGCTCATGACGTTGTAAATGTCTTGGCTTTTGGGGCTTGGGGCTTGGGGCTTGGGGCTCAGGGTATGTAGGGTCTTCGCTTGTGATGCTGGCTCGGTTGGTACGGGGCTCCGGGCTTCCGCCTCAGGTGTGGGCTGGGGGCATTTGTAGGTCGTTGGGCGCGGAGTGTTGCATTGGCTTGGGTCTAGGCGTTAGGGAATTTGGGGGTTTCATGCAAAGTGCTTTGCACAGGCTACTCCTTCCGCTGCAACAGCTCCTGCTAAACCTACGAACTAGAAGCCCAAGCAAATATACCCGAGATAGCGGTACCCAGAACCAGAAACAAAATGATAGCAACGCACTTTTGAAACCACCTTGCACCTTAAACGAAACCATGAAACTAAGCCCTCAAACCCTGAACCGCTGAGAACTAAGCCCCAGACCCCGACCCCCAAACCCGTAAACCCAACACCCCCAACCCCAACTCCCTAGACCCTTAAATTCAACCCAAACCTCCAAAACCCCAACTCCCTAAACCCTAAATCCTTAAACCCTAAACCCCAACTCCCTGAACCCTCAAAACGGAATTACATCGGAGCTCTTGGGTGGGTACTTCCTACTAAAGAACCCTAAACCCTAAACCCTCAACCCTAAACCCTAAACCCTCAACCCTAAACCCTAGACCCTGAACCCTAAACCCTAAACCCTAAACCCTCAACCCAAGGAGCTGATTCATGAGGCTCCCCCTTCGCCCGTCATCCTGGGCCTTGGTCGAGTTTTGAACTTTGAGGATGTGGGGCTTAGGGTTCCGAGGCTTTGGGAGGGTTTAGGGTTAAGGGTTAGGTAGGTTTAGAGATTAGGGTTCAGAGTTTGTTGTTGATGGCCTTGGGGTTTCGAGCTTGCAGGATTGATAGTTGAAGTAAATTCCTACAGCTGTGCGTAGAAGAATCAAAGGGAGCACCCCAAAGCTGGGGCAGAGTAAACCTAGGGTTTAAGGTTTAGGGTCGCTGCAACTAGCATTTGTGACCCACAAGCACAGGGGATATTCAAAGAGCGAGCGGCATGCACCTTCCGTCTCCTTTTTCTATTGCAGAAACGAGGGTACAAGGAAGGCACAAGGAACATGGAAGACCCTGAAACGACTTGAGGAACATGTCATGAGCAAAGATGCTGAAGCTCTATATACGCTACAATCTAAACTCCTAGTGTCCCCCTTAATTCCCCGTATGATGCTGCCCTATGTAATCCCCTACATTAACGCCCTTAAGCAGTTTGGACTATAGCTCTATATACCTCTATGTATATATTAATATATATATATGCAATTTTCTTAAACCCTAAACCCTAAACTTTACTCTAGCGTATATTGTTTAGGGGCTCACTCCTACAGCTACGACATGCGCAACAGCCCTCTTCATACGACTACCCCTCCTTCTGACCATCACGTCTGATGAGCACCCTAAACCCTAAACCC
>CAJNIZ010008158.1:56383-76175 GCA_905231905.1 Symbiodinium pilosum
TAGGGTTTTGGGTTTAGGATTTAAGATGCGGCCACCCCCCCCTTTGTATTGAATTTGCATGATGCGGTCAGCATCACGGCATTTATGTGAGCAACTTGTAATAACCCTCTTTCAACCACGCCTGAAGGACGGGGAACTCATTACCTAGGTCGCGAAGAACGTTCGCTTGAATAAGAACAATTGCATCCTGAAGTGCTGGAAATTCTTAGAATTGTAACTATTCACGTAGCTCTGAACTGGCCGAACTGGCCGTTCTACAATAATCTCGAAGCATGAAACCAAGCCAAATTGGGACTCGCTTGTATGCGAAAGGGTGACGTGCTCATAATTTACGTAGTCTTAAACCCTCCGCGAAGACCCATGCCTGCATAAAGCGGGCGTCGCGGTCCTTGGTCTGGAATGTGTTATAGTCCCCCTTAAGTAGATAGAATATGGCGTCGGGTATATTTCAATAGGATCCCAATATACCCCATCTTCTATCTACTCTTGGGACCCTAAACCCTAAATCCTAAACCCTAAACCCTATATACCCCATATTCTATCTACTTCAGGGGGACTATAAGGCTTGCAGTTGCGGCCTAGGTTAGGGTTGATATTGGGGGGAGGGATTCGGGTTTAGGGCTTAGTCTCTTTAAAACAGAGGGCCCCTGCCGCCTGCAGGGTTTCAGGTTCGGCGTTTAGGGCAGCTTAAGGTATAGGGTTCAGGTTTGAGGTTTAGGATTTGGATCTGGGGTTACGGCTTAGATCTACTAATGACTACATTCCCTAAACCCTAAACCCTAAAACGGTTTTCCAAGCACTAAGATTGAGCAGGCGCGCGCGATAGAGGGCGTGCGGATGCCCAAAATGAAAAAGCGTCAAATTTCAGGACTTGGGGTTTAGGGTTTAGGGTAGAACTCACCGAATTGGGATTGGCGTGCTTACGACTCCCATGATGACCTGCTTTCTATGTCCCCCTTAGCCTCTTCTGGAAAATCAACTTTTTCGTAACCCCAAGCCCTATGATTAAGACGCTAGTTGGGGCTGTTGTCACCACTAGTCCTTTATCAGTCTGGAGGGCCACGTAGTTATGTGATATACAGGTATAGCATATCTTCAGCAGACTCTAGTATATGACCTCTATTTAAAGGCTGCCCTAGCTGCTTGATGGTTCTGGGTCCCAATTCAATTTCACTGTGGACTACAAAGATCATGCTCCTCAGAAACGCTCTACCACTTTGAGAATGTCTTGCATAAAACAAACTACCCCTTGTAAGCAAGGAATGAAGGAATGGATCTTTGTGTATATTTGCCTCGATGTAACCCGCACCCATACAGTAGTGTCCAGGTTCTTTTCCATTCCTGCATGTACCCCTATGTAATCCCTATATCCCTAAACTCTAGCTCCTAGTTGTCCATTTCGATTTTCTCTTCCATTTGATTCTCAATCATAGTCAAATCCGAGCTGTCCATGTTCTTTTCCATTTGCTTACCCACTATAGCAGTGTCCATTTACATGTCCATTCCTTCGCTCCCTGCTCAGTAATCCTAAACCCTAAACCCGAAAACAACCCTCACAAATCCTCCGAAGTCCTAAACGCTCATATGATGGATTTTCTACACTTCTAGTATCCCCTTTAGGATCCCCAAAATACTCCCCTATAAAATCCCCTAGTAATTTTTGTTAGGAGTTCAGACCATAGCTCGTATAACCGCTTCTGTGCTAAGTTTAAGCCCTAAACCCCAAACACCAAACCCTAAACCCTAAACTCTAAACTCTAAACCCTTGACTGCTTGCTTGTCGACCCTAGAACCCTCTTAGGTGGACCCTCCACCCAGGGTTTAAGGGTTTAGGGTGGGGGAGGGCCAAGACCAGGGTCCAGGCTCAAGGGCTAAGGGCTCAGGATGTTTTGGGTTTAGGGTTTAGGGTTTTGGGTTTAGGGTTGTTTAGAGTTTAGGGTTTAGGGTTTAGAGTTTAGGGTTTAGGGTTTAGATTCTAGGGTTTTAGGTTCAGGTTCGGAGTTGGGGGTCTAGAGTCTAGAGTTGAAATCCTGCGTCCCCTGTCCACTGTCGAAGCGTGGCAGCCTGACAAATTACCAAAAATTATATGAGCCAGAACCTAAACTCCTTAAAGGGGGTTATATAGGGGATTGTATAGGGGACTATTATTGGGCTTATCAAGGAGGATACTACGAGTCTAGACTCTAGTTCATCTAGTCCGTAACCAGGAGTGTCTCAAAATCTGCATTTTCTTGGGAGCCATCAGTATATCCAGATTAGACCACTGTTGCCAAGAGGCTGCGACCTCTTTCCCTGCGAGGTGAGGTGGGCAAGGGAGGGTTTAAAACTTCGGGAGTTTAGGGGGGTGGCTTATTGCTTAAGGTTGAGGCCAGTTGAGGGTCCCCAAACCCTAAACCCTAAGGTTGTGGGTTCAGTTTTGGGGATATAGGCTTTAGGGGTTCCGAGCTTAGAGATTTTCAGAGCTTGTGTCCGGGATGAGGTTTTCGGATTTACTAGTTTCCCCAAAAAAGGGAACCCCAACATAGCCCCAAAACACAATAATCCATATGGTTTAGGGTTTAGGTTTAATAGGATTTAGGGTTTAAGGGCTTAGGGTTTCCATAAACAGGGGAACCCCAATATAGACACGAAACACTATAATCCTTATTATGAGGACCTCCACAATGGTACCCTAATTTGGGGAAACCTCCATTTAGGGTTTGGGGCAGCCTGGTGTATCGGATGTGAGGCTCAAGGCTTGGGTTTCGGGCTGAAGGCAGATTCGGCTATGCCTAAACCCTAAACCCTAAACATGAATTCCGGTATTGCAATTTGGGTCCACATTCAGGGTCTGGCACATTTGCGCAGAAATTCTGTATCAACCCGAAAACATAAACCCTAAAATCTCAAAAGGTTTGGGCCTTAGGGTCTACATGGTTTAGGGTTTGGGTTTAGGGTTTAGGGTTTAGGGATTCAGGCGGGCCCAAATCCATAAGGAGCAGAGTCTCACTAGCCAGCCTTGTGCAAAAGAGCTACTCAGGGGGGAATATAGCGTTTTATGAGCTGCAGTCAATATTTGCTACATAATTTAATGGACATGGGTTCCTTATAGGGACCTATATTAGGAACTATACCAAACTACAAGAGGGATCCTATGTCCACTGTTCAGGGCCCCTTCATAAGGCTAATATTTACAGTAGCTCATATAGGTATACTAGAAAAGAAAATGGAAACTACAGGGATTGTAGGAATTAATGTTGGGGTTATACTGGGGTTATATTAGGGTTATATAGGTATAATGGAAAAGAAAATGGAAACTACTACTTAGGGTTTAGGGTTAATGTAGCAGCCTGAGTGAATACCTTCTCGTCACTGAGAACTGTCGTCCATTCTACATCAGACAAAGGCCCAAAACTCCATTCTGACTGTGTAGGCCCCTACATCAGTCACACGGCTTTGGACCCACCGTAGAAAAGTTATCTTCTACTCGCATTTCATTTTCCATGTTCTTTTCCATTTCCCTGAACCCTAGACCCTAAACCCTCATTGTAGGGGGCAATAGCCATGGCCCCTTGGGCACCCTAATGCTGACAGTGACTCATATGAGCTATAGCCTAAACTCCCAGCATCCACCTCAATAGCTCTATAACAGTCCCTATATAATCCCCTATATAAGCCCCATTTGAAGGAGTTTAGACTACAGCTCATGTGAGTGGCGTTTTGTTGGTGGTTGAACCCAGTAAGATTATATTCCTTATGTAAAATACTATACCCCAAAAGGAGGATAGAATCTTACTCTATATTGGGTACCATAGTATCCCCAGATTAAATACTACTCATATACTTTGAGGCCCTAAACCCTAAACCCTAAACCCTAAACCCTCGTTAATGAAGACTATCGAGGTTCTGAGGTTTCGGACTGACTTTCACCAAGGCCATAGAGTCGAACTTCAACTCCTACACCAAATTAACATGAGTAGTGTTTTTTTGGTGGTTGAACCTACTAAGATAATATTCCTTGTATAAAATATTATACCCCAAAAGGAGGGTATAATCTTACTCTATTTTGGGTACCATAGTATCCCCAAATAAGATACTACCCACATGGAACCCTCACAAGGGTTCAAGTTTGAGGGTTACTAACATGGAACCCCCACAAGGGTGCCTACATAGAGATCTGTCTTTTCAACAGGGGACTACAGTGGGTTCCATGTTCTAAAGCTAAACCCTAAACCCTAAACTCTAGACCCTAAACCCTAAATCCTGAACCCTAAACCCTAAACCGGGCAGGGTAATCTGTCTAAAGTCCCTGTCCCTGCCGTCAGTCATCTCATTCATCTGAAAGTTGTCATTGTCCCACTGCTCACCATGCCTTGGCTTCGCGCGCATGACAGTGGTTCAGGGTTTAGGGCTTAGGGTTTAGGGTATTAAATGGGGGCTATATAGGGGTTATGTAAGGATAATGGAAATCAAAGTGGAAACTACGAAGCAGCTCAGGGTCGGTTCGTCATGGAAACAGTTCAGACTGATTACTACTCTCCTAAGCCATAAACCCGTTAAACAAGCTCCATCCAAGGGGTGACAATCGTCTCCAAGAAGCAGTTGCAGTATCCTAGGGGTGTGGGAACTATTCCCATGAGATTGGGTTTGCATGAACGCCGGGTTTCTTAGCAAAAAGAAGGCCCCAAACCCTAAATGGAACTTTCTCCGAACATGTCCAAGAAACCCTGAAAAAGGAATACGAAATCAACATCAATATTTCTAGGTACACTCTGTACTCTTGCCAAAATCCGACAAGTCTACCTCATATGGGTGTTTCCAAACCTTGGGTGCGCTTTATATACACCCAAGAATGCGACAGACAGCGAAAAACTCGGAAGGGGCAATCCCTTTGTTTGGCAACCGTGTTCCGGCCCGAAATAGCATAAAGAAAGCCTGATCCCTAAACCCCAACTCCTAAACCCTGTGCCCGAAGCCCTAAACTCTACGTCATCCCCAGACCATAATCCCTAACCCTAAGCGGTACACCCTGAACCCTAATCCCTCGATCCTATAGACCTTCTACCCCAAAATCACAGGATGGGAACCTTATCAAGGGCAGCCCCGTAAAATCCCTAATACGGACCCCCATAAACTCCCTATAGTCCTCAATGTATCCCTGGAGTACCTAAGGGAACGTCCATTTCCACAGAAACCCTAAAAGTCAGAAAGCCTAAGCACAAACCCTAAGCCCGAAATCTCATTTTGAAGCTACTGCTTCTAACTGAGAATACAACCCCTAAACCCTATTCATACCTGGGATAGCCCAGATATGTGATATGTCCAGTTGGGGGCATGACACGTAAGGTTGTAAGCCCAGTCATAGGCAGCTACTAAATCCCAGGAATCTTCAACTCGTACCCGTGATTTTTGACTTGATGTCACACTGATCTTTCATCTTATCTCATATATCCATGGGCTCTTTTTGTGTCGTTTTTGACACTTGCTTGCATTTGAACCCTAAACCCTACACCCTAAACCCTAAACCCTACACCCTAAACCCCAAGCACTAGAAATCAAACAGCCCCCCCCTTTTGGAGAACTCAGAGCCAGAGGTGCTTTGTTTCAGTAGTGCAGGACTCCTCCAGGATTTCAGAGTTTATATTAAGGTTTAGGGTTTAGGGTATAGTCCCCCTTCACCCTAAACCCTAAACCCTAAATCCCTTCAGTAGATAGAGTCTGGTGTATATGGGGATCTTATTAAAGATGTTTTGGTTTCTGCAGCTCCTTTTTCCCCCCCCAACGGGTTTAAGGTTTAGGGGTTTAAGGGTTTAGGGTTTTGGGCAATCGGTTTCCAAGCTCGACGCTGACTGGGTTTAGGGTTGAGCAGGTGCACATGAAGGGAGTCTCTCAAATTTATAAAAAGGCGGGGCTATAGTGGCTTCTAGGGGTTTAGACAAGTACATAGGCAGGGCATCACATGTGGAGGTTTAGAGTTTAGGGCTTGTAAGGTAGGTTATGAGTACAACGTACCTCCAAGATAGGGAATGAAGGAATGGGCTCTAAAGATTTATACTGGGGATCGGGATCATTTCGTGGGTTCTCTGCTCAACCACAGGTACGTTTTGGGGTTGGGTTTGGAGCTTGGCAAGCTTCGAGCTTGGGAAAGGTTCGGGTTGGGGTTGGGGGCATGGAGGATTGGGGGCACTTTGGGCTTCTTGTCAGGGTTGAAGGTTCGGAGTGTAGTTTGGCATGTCAAGGCAATGTAAAGTTTGAACTGAGCCCTGGAGCAAGCTCTCATACGGTCACAAATGTTCTTTTCAGGGGATCTTCGGGTACTCCTAGGCGACCATCTTCATTCTTGCAGTCAATGCGACCTTTGCTCGGACAAGCCAAAACCCAAGTCTGGAACATTGAGCTAAGGATTATGCTCCCTCTCATCTACACTGCATGTCAAACTTTGCCTATAGGACGCTCTACCGTGCGTTGTATGCATGTGCAATGTAGAACATTCGGGGCTCTTCAATAGCAAGCGATCTGCCAAACGGCACACCTGCCCAAGCCTCAACATCCCCACCACAACCAACACAGCCGACCACCATCACCGCCAAGAGTACAAGTACTAGATGGCAGTAGATGATGAGTGATGCAAATGAACGCGTACATGATAGGATAAGAACCTTAACAAATACTAACACCCATACTAAAGTAATGTTGCACGCATTTTTGCCTAGAGACTCTCTTTAATGTGTTCCGGCCGCCGTTGAAAAAATTCAGCATATTGTTTGGAGACGCGTTGTACGTACGGTGTTTTGGTTTTGGGTCCCTAGAAATAGCAAGGTTTTTAACCTTGCTTTAACAAAACTTACAGACTAACAAGTTTTTAGGCTCAGAAATCCCTATCTTTGCTGCTTCTTGCACAACCTTGTCGTATCACAAAGATTTGAAAGCGGGACCTTAAAGCCTTTGCTGTGAGACCCGCTTTAATTTAAAAAGCCAGGCCTTTGAAACTCCTTTCGGAGCTAAGCTTTTTAGAGCTGTAGAACCATAATCCAGAAAATGAATCCTAAACCTAAAGCCCGCCAGCTTTAGTAAACATCCTTCTCTCTTCCAGTCCTCTACTTATACTAGTACAGGTACTAAGACCTGCGGGACCTCTATAGAGGACGCCGATTCACCATTTTCTGGTGGCCATATTGTATTGTTGGAGGGATATGTTTCTATCTACATATACTAGAGAGAATGCCACAGTAATGATGATAGCCATACATACATACTGTTTCTAGATACTTAAGTAATCCACATGAAGCACAAGAATAGCAATGACACCTCCCATCCTTCTCCTGCCAGGGTTTTATGGTTTAGGGTTTAGCGTTTAGGGTTTAGGGTTCCCGAGCCTCACAACCCTAAACTCTAAGCCCTAAACCCTGAATCCTACACTTTGAAGATGAGACAGCTATTGCAGTTACTTAGGGCCCCAACTCTCATTTTCCGCATGTCCGTACTTCTTCTTGGGTCTAGGGACGGGACCCCAGACCCTACGTGCCTGTCCCCAAACCGTAGATCCTAAACCCCAATGCCTAAATCCTAAACTCAACTGTCCTGGTCGTCGGCCGCATTGCTGGTCTTGATCATGGTGCCATCATCTGAAATTAGAATTTAAGGTGTTGGGTTTCCGGGTTTAAGATTTGAGGCTTTGGGGTTTGGGGTCTAGGGTGTGTACCAATGTAAGCCAATGTCTAAACTCCTAGTATCCCCCTTAATAACCCCTATAGTAGTTCCCTATATAATCCCCTATATACCCCCCTTTAAGGAGAGTAGACTATGCGCAGTGGGCGCACTGTAAAACTAGGAGCGAACCTACTCTCCATGCGCTTGAGTGCCGCTGCACTGGCTATTTTCGACCAAGGTCTCAGGTTCCTACCTCCCAACCGGGTCCCAAACATCATTCAGATTATGGTACTTGGGCATTTGTACCCCATTATTTGGGTCCTTGGACCCTTAGGGCTACACCCCTATCAAGGGGGTTGTTCTTGCTTCCTACGCTCTTCAATTCCGATGTTACCTCTGGATCACGCAGCCGAAGGCCTTCAGGTTGTCGGGGCTTCGGTCACTGCGCACAGACAACCGCTTAGCTTCTGGCCAGACAACGGATCTTGCGCCGAGGCGCGGGTAGCATGCTTCCGCATGCAGCAAGGAATATCATCACAGCTCCACAATTCGTGTATATCGGCCTTTCGTGGACGTCTGGGTAGCGTGCTGCCGTTATCATGGGAGCCTGATACCATTGCCCCTGCAAGCCATTCACAACCAGTCTGGCCTTTGAGGAGCCTCCCTGGGCCTCCCAAGCTAGACGCAACCCTATGGCCTGCAAGGGGTCCAATTTTGGTACCCCGTATATATTAGGTGCCGTAATTCAATCACCAAAAGGTGCCCACAACTTTGAGAACAACTTAGGTGATTATAGAACTACGCTCTCGCCAAGGAGTTCCGTGGAGGTTGTCCTGGGCGGCTTTATCAGCCGTCGTCTCGTCATGAGCCAGGCCGGAATCCCATCCCCAAGGTTCGAGCGCCCACATTTACGGTCAGTGGCGCTCACGCCAGTTTAGGGTGTGGAGTTTGAGGTTCAGGGGCTAGCCCAGCCCCCCCAAAATTGTATAAAAGCCACACGACAGGCATAAAGCCCTGATTTTGGGGCTTGGGGTTACCAATATCAACTCATTACGGAATATGAAAAACTCGGTGTCCATGTCGTTTTCCATGTGATTTTTCTTTTGATACTCCACTAGTGACTAGTGGAGCAACCTCATTCTGAGACACGCTAGTTAATCGTGTGGGCCCATGAGCTGCGAAGGGCAGTGTTTAGGTTTAGGGTTTATGGGGCCAAGCTACAGGGTATAGGGCTTCTGGGGCAAAAAACTCCGAAAAGCCTTACAAGGTTTCCTATTCATGGGGCAACAAACTCTGGAAAACACAGGTAAAAAATATTATTATTAAAAAAAAGGACATGGCCACTTCAATTCGAAGAGGGGGTTGGTGCATGTTGCACCACAGCTATGTATAGGTTGGATACTGCCCCCAGCCACTAACAGCTGGACAATAATTATGATATGGTTTTTATATAGCCCTTAATAGGACCCCTAATATAGACTGTTACTGGGTGGGAGCAGTACCCAATGTATAGGTTAGACGGTAAGCATGTTGGTAACTTTCAAGCATCTACGTTACGCAATCGCTATAGGCCCCCTCGTGTGGCCCCTACACTCCTTAAACTCCTGAGCCTTAAGTATTCAAGCTTCTACCGTACCTTCCATGAGGCGAACTGAAAACCCCAGGACCCGTAAACCCAAGCCTAACCCACACAGTTTAGGGATTAGTGTTCCTCTGGCTTTAGAGGAGTTGAACCCGAAACCGCAAAATCCCAAATCCGTGAAAGGAGCTGCAGTCAAAGGGCTCACACGATTGAAGAACATCAAGACCTTGAAGTTGTTCCCATTGATGTCGTAGGCCTCGCCCGTCCTTGTCCGAATCTGAGGGCTGTGCGCTTTAGAACTACCGCTGGAGGTTCGATGCGTAGAGTTGAAAAGTTTGGATACTATGCTCATGAGGAAGACTTATATGGACAAGAAAATGGAACATGAAATGGAAACTCGGGTTACATAGTAGTTTGGGAATTTCAAACAGCCGTGGGTCCGCTGTGGATTTATGGATTCAGGCTTGGTGTTGTCTCTCAGCCAAGGCTCTGAACTTAAGCTCTGAACCCTAAATCCTAAGCCCTAAACCCTAAATCCTAAACCCCAAACCCTGAACCCTAAATCCTAAACCGTGTCGTGAGCTTTGGTTTCAGAAGTCAGGACCTGGCTCAGGGCAGAAGGCCCCGTGGTTATGGGCTACCTAACCCCGCCCCCTATACTAAGGTTTAGGGTTTAGGGTCGACTTAAACCCTAGGGTTTAGGGTTTAGCGTTTAGGGTTTAGGGTCGACTTAAACCCTAAGTTCTAAATTGCCCAAGGTTCCCCCATTGGCTGGTTAAGGTTAATTAAAGGGAAACCTTCAGGAAGAACCAGAAATAGCCTGCTAAACCTGTTCTAGGGTTTGGGGTGTGGGGATTAATTTAAAGGAAACCTTAAGGAAGAACAAGAAAAACCTTGCTAAACCTGTTTTAGGGTTTGGGGGTGTGGGGGTTATCTAAAGGGAAACCTTAAGGAAGAACTAGAAATTGCCTGCTAAACCTGTTTTAGGGTTTGGGGTGTGGGGATTAATTTAAAGGGAAACCTTAAGGAAGAACAAGAAATACCTTGCTAAACCTGTTTTAGGGTTTGGGGTGCGGGGGTTAACTAAAGGGAAACCTTGAGGAAGAGGCTGCGCATCGAAGAAAACCATGAGGGGGCCTTTGGTAGGAACCATTGTGCGGTTTCGGGTTTTGGGTTTAGGCTTGCTAAAGCTGTGTTAGGTTTTGGGGTGTGGGGCTTGTGGTGGGGGAATGGGACGAGAAGTATCCTTCATTGACTGAAATTCCCTAAGAATTGTCCAATGTCCAGGAAATGATGGAGCCTGTGACACCCCCCCGCAGACTGTCGCACTCACGGGCACCACCCAGTTCCACTTGGAACGGATGCTACACCAACGCGACAGGCCCGAGTTACATCTGTGCCGACGCCGTTCCCACCGACTCGGTGCCCACACAGCTCCAGTTACCCTATGCCCAGAGCGCAATGAAAATGAATCTGAGCATCTTGGTCAAGACATTTAGGCGGTACCCGACTCTGCTTCAGTGCACCACCCAAGAAGAAATTTGTCGCAATTTGCTGAGAATCTTTTACTGGCTTAGTAGGGAACAAGGGAATATAATCCATTCATATTGCCCAAAAAACTATATTCCCTTATTCCCTACCCCAAGCCCTAAACCCTAAACCGGATTTACCATATCATTCCCTTATTGCCTCATAAGCACCAGAGAGATACTGCATGTCGGACTGGCGCTTTGACCTCCACCGCGATGCCCCGTGGTGCCCATTTCGCCGCTACGCACTGGGTGTTTTAAAAACTATGTCTTTCTCTCTCCTCCCATCGGCCTAACTTACTTGGGGTTAGTAAGGAACGAAGGAATACAATCCCCCTGTAATCCCGATATAACATATTCCCTTATTCCCTTCTAATCTCTCCTAAATCCTAAGGCCTGTATCGGTTCAGGGTTTACGAGGGCTTGCCCCACAGGAAAACCCTAAACCCTAAGAACAAACCCAGGCCTTCGAAACCAAGGCCCTAATAATCCTGTAGAGTTTAGGGTTAAGCTGGGTACATTTGCTGGGTTAAGGAGCTTAAATTAAGTTACCAAAATTCGGGTATATGGTAAATAATAAGGTGAATAGGGTTTCCTTATTACAGCAATTTACTTTAAATTCCTCGGCAGCAACCCAGTCTTAGTTCGGCACGGATCCATGGCTTGGTACTATTTGGCAAAGCAATGCTTCTAGAATGCCACGAGGACCGCATTGCAGCTTCAAAGCGCAAAGCTCCATCCCTGAGCACTAAACCTGAATCCCTACCACACTCTAAACCCCAAACCCTATCCCCCACACTCTTTACTTTAAAAAATCTGAGCCTGCTAGAAAGCCCAGAATTGGAAAGCCCTCATGTGGCTTCGGGTTGTATATGTAGGCTTTAAAAGCGTTGTAGAAGGACTCCCCCACCGACTAATAGCGATTAAGATAATGGCCCTGTGAACAGTTCCCTCCTGACATGCAACCCCTTCCCAGGATCCTAGATGACTACTTTTACATGGGCCGGACTACTCTTGAAGGCGGCCAACAGGGTTTAGGGTTTAGGGTTTAGGGTTTAGGGAACAAGTACGCCCTACCTTGGTGTCTTAGTGATGAATGAGGTGGGCTGCTCTGCAGTAATCAGGGGGCCACTACAAGGAGTACGGGGACGGAACGTGGTCACTAATTCGTGGGAGAACTTTTCCTGTAAACTTCCTTGGATTATGTGTATCCCTACTTGGAAGCACCCCAAACCCTCTAACTCCTTGCAATCCCTACTTGTAATCACCTTGGAACCCCCAAACCCTAAACCCTAAACCACAAGAAAACCCTACTGTTGATACTACAATGCCTGCCTGGCCTTACTAGACTATAGTACTTTAATTCCCAAGAGACGGGGTGATTGGGGTCATGCAGGGTATCCACCCTATGGCCGAGGTGCTTCTTCTCATCCTTCTTGTCATCGGAGACCTTGGGTTGGGAGTTACGGATCATAAGGCCGACGCCCTGAAGGGTTGTTTAGGGGTTTAGGGTCTAGGGTTTATTAGGGTGGTTTCGGGTTTAGGGTGTAGGGTGAATCCCCATAGTTTTCCCCATGTGGAACTTGGCCTGGATAACTGTTTCCCACAAAGGGGGAAGTGTATATAGGGATCCCATAGTGCAGTAGGAACCCCACTATAGGGCCCCGTATTCTAGTGAAATTCAAGATATAATCCCCAGACAATCCTAGCTTCCATTTCGTTCTCCATTTTCTGTTCCATTTCATGCTCCATTCCCCTAAACCCCAAACCCTAAAGCCTGAGCCCTACTTAGAACATAAGCCCTGTATGATTACTATAGGGTTCCTTAGCATAGTGCCTATATTCCCTTCCATTCTTCGACACTAGCAAATTGAAGATTGAGGGCTTTGGGCCTCTGACGCACTCCAAGACAGACTAGGTTTTAGGGTTTTGGGGTTTGAGATTTGGGGTTTAGGGTTTGGCGTTTAGGGTTTGGGAGTTCAAGAATATGCGTACGCCTTGACTGTACAACAAGACACTGCGAATAGAATGTGTGTAAATGGCAGTTTGCAAAGTTTAGGAACCCCAAACAAACAAGAGCGAAGCATGGGCAATTGGAAGTCGGGTTATACATGCCCTACCTGAGCAACAGCTATCCTAACTCTATAACCTTCGTTATACCTACCCCTAAACCCTCAAGTGCGCAGGACCTGATAGAGACTTTGGGTGCAGGATTTAGGGTTAGGGTTGAGGGCTTCGGGTTAGACCTTCGAGGATGTTGGCCAACACAAAAGCCGAAGCCTTAAACTGGAAACTGAAACTGAACCTGTTCCAGGCGTTGGGTTTAGGATTTGAAGCTTAGGGTGAAGAGTTGAGAGGTTAGGTGTTTGGCCCCCAAACTCGGGCAGCAAGAAATCAATTATGAGGAGCTGTGTTTGGCAAAGTCAGGGGTTCAGGGTTTAGGGTTTAAGGCTTAGGGTACCCTAATCTTTTTAATCCGTTTCCCTAAACCCTAAACCTGTGCCCCTCAACCACAAAAGCCCCGATCCTAAAGCCTGCCCAGTGTCAGAGTGCATCTTAGCAAAATCTTCCAAATGACTCCCATACCCAAAAACCCAAAACATCGGAGTATGTAGGTGGTCTAGGGTTTAGGCCTTTCAGCGTTTATGGTGTATGGTGTATAACCGCGTATGCTTTGTTGGTGCTTGGGCTCATTTCTTCGAAAAGCTTGGTGTCCTAAACCCTAAACTGCGCGGTACGATATCTTTATGCCTGGCCCTGCCCCACCAAAAAACTGACAACTGCTCTGTCAGAAGACATCCCAACCCTAACCCCTAAACAGTCAGTGAGCTATAGTATGAACTCTTTAAAGGGGGTCATATAGGGGATTATAGGGGAGTACTGTAGGGCTTATTCAGGGGGATACCAGGAATTTAGACTATGGCCCGAATGAACTAATTACTACAGCTATAGTGAACAACCAGGGCTTCCATTCAGCATCTGACTAAACAAAGGACGCTCCAACGTACTTCCCCTTAGGCTTGGCGTGAATTTTAGGTTAGCATTCTTGTTTGAACCTTGGAACAGTAGTGGGTTAAAGGTTTAGTTTAAGGTTCAGTAACATCCCTCGCACCCTTTCTGATGCAAGCCGAAGCTAAGGAAGTCCGTTCTCAACCTCAACCTCAAGGAAGTCCACTCAGTACACGACGCACAGCATTACGATTCATCCACATCGATCAGAGTATTAGGACCCTCATCATTGCACTCCACCCCTCTCGCATCACCACAGCCAATTTCCACCACACCGGACAAAGCAGGAAGCCCAGCACGTCATTCGGCATTTCCAGAAGGACACCGGACGGACCCACACCAGGATTCTCTACATTCACATGCCCTCCACCAGCAGAAGGAAGCCCCGCATCAGGAAGGCCGGGGACTTGCACTGGATCAACTTCATCTGCAACCGTCGCACATTCCAAGCCCAGGGACCCAGCAACACCAGAAGCTTCGTCAACAGAGCCACTAGCACCACACACTGGGACCGCCGCAATGGAGTCCTTGCCAACGCTATCAGACATGCAGACACCTCGCCAGAACCAGCAGCCACATCCATTGTACCTTCAGCAACACGAGGTTCGCCTCCAGGAAAACGTCGGTTGGCAGGACGCTGTAGGCCACTATCCAGTCGGCCAGAGATGTTTGCGTCGATCGGCTCATCCGCATTCTCGGGCTCGGGGGCTGATCCATGGCTTCGCGAAGGGCCCAATCATCCCAGTTTTGAGCAGCTCTCGCAGCACGGCTACGTCTCGTTGTCTTCGGGCCTGGTGTTTCTTCATGTCACTCCACATTTTGTGCTGCAAGGCCATCAGTTCTTGGACAAATTGTGTCTCCGCTTCCATTCTCTCCCAGCATTGGAGGTCACCATCTTGTGACTCTTCAACCACCACCACGGGATCAGCCATCACAGCAAGCAACCTCGGTCCATGCCATGATTCTCCTCTGCCATGAGTCCACCCATTCATCAACAGCATCTGGTACATGTTCTTCCCCTTATGACCAACCACGGAGTCGATCGCAGGCATGACCACTGCACTGCACATTTGGACAATATACAAGACCGAGGTGGGCTGAGAACCAGTAAGGGTCATCAGGTCTCAGCCACTCATCCAGCCGCCCAGAAACCTCCATGAAGATCAGACTGAAGTTGGATGTCCCGCTGCAACATCTTGGCAAGCAAGTATCTGTCTGAGTGGTGGTAGGCGAGATCCTCCGGGAGCTGAAACAAGTGGGAGTCATGGCCTCTTTGCATCAGAACCACCACTTCCAACTCCTCAGGTCGAACTCTCTTGCGGCTCATATACCTGACTTTGTTTCTGACCATTTTCCAAAGGAGCGACCACCACTTCGGCGCTGGGCCAGGCTTCCATTTCACATACATAGACCTGAGCTCCTCAATGGCTTTCTTCGCGAAGGCTCGCAGGCCAGGCAGTTTGCTGCCCAGGGCACGCAGCAGACATTGCTTGATCCCCATGGGAGCCGGCTCCATCATGTCCGGCCGGATTTTACCCACAATCTCCCGCAGGAAGGATTCCGACTGCTCGGCGTCAAGCATACCACATTGTTTGCCATCAGCGACTTCCGTTTGCATCAGTGCATGGGCGTCATCATCCTCACCGTCATCCTCAGGCCATGCATTCGTGTCATTCTCATCACTTTCTTCGCTGGCATGCGAGCGGCGCCCATGCTCACGGTTTGTATTGCGACCATCGTCTTCTTGTGCCGGTAAAGGATGTCCTCGTCCTCGCCCATGTTGCCTGCAAGGGGGAACTCCTCCAAGTAGTGGTCGAGGAAGGTCCCCAACAGCAGCACCAGCACGACGCCGTCGAGGAGGCAGCCCAGAACTGGCACTACGACGCATGTCACCAGCATTCTCGGGCACATGTGCAGCTTCCGCCATGTCATCGGTCACTTCCACTTCAACGGCCTCCATGTCGGACGGTACATCCTCATCAACCTCCGGGACAGGGTCAAAGGGCGCAAGCTGGTGCGCTCAACCAAGTCAATGGCAATAACCTCCAGGAGCGTGCTCAAGTCCGGGAACATGTGGGCGAAACATTGAAGGGTGGCACTAAGTGTAAGTGCCACACCAAGCGCTCCGTCGTCCCAGATGGCATGCTCAAATGGTTGGAGTTCTCGGTTGGCAAAGCCCAATTCGCGGGGATGGACCGGTCTGCGCTTGAAGACATCACGCACATAACTTGCAAACGATGCCCTGGGTCCACGGCATCCTTTTGGGTAGAGCGTGCGTTTCTCCGCTAAACGTTGCTTGATTGTCCTCCGACGGGCAATATGCCTTCTTCTCCTTTTTGCAGTCCCCCGAGGTTGGTTTTGCTTCCTGGGCGACCTCGCCCTGGATCTACCAGAGGCTCCACCGTCTTCTCGTCCGCGCTTCCGAGGCACTTCGGCTAGTTTAGGGTTCAGGGTTTAGGGTGTACATAAGACATGCTGAGAGATTTTCGGGCATAGCTCAATTTACGAATTGGGCTCATCTTGCTGTATGCTCTGCAGACTCCTAAGGTTTAGGGTTTAGGACCATGCATCAGTCAAGCTGCCGCCACAGTAGTTGTTCCTCTGCAGGCAGAAAATAGAAAAACAAATTGGGGACGATTTCAGGCCGGGAGATTTACGTAGGTATAGGGCTTGGGACATAATTACCTCCCCCGAATGTTAAACCCCCCCACCTCCCCTAATCTTAAATACTCCCATTATAATATAGTGTACCACATAATGCGAGTGCTTACTATTAGAGGGAGGGGATTACCGTTGATCCCAGCAATCCTGCATGACCTTAGTATACTGCAGCACCATATTCCAGAGGTTCAGAGTACATTGGGTCATGCAGGACTTTCAGTGGTTTAGGGCTTAGAGTTGCAAATCAATTTCGGCATGTGTGAGGCCTTCTGGTCTGGACCAGCGAGTTCCGGTGCCCATAGGATTATAGGGCACAGAACCGAAACAACGAAAATGGACGTTGCTGCAACTCAAGGTTAGCCCCATGGAGCCCCCCTAAACCCTAAACCCTAAACCCTAAATCCCTAAACCCTAAATCCCTAAACCCTAAACCCTAAATCCCTAAGCCTTCGAACCCCCTATGAAAGCCATACCTCCACCCCAAAATATGTAGAATTGTGGCTCCAAACCCCTAAAAACCAACCCAAAAGACAATTGCTGTACATACTTCATAGGTTCAGGTATACCCCCAAAAGCATAGAAGACGTACCCAAAACCCTAAATCCTTGAAGATCCTGGTATCATACGGGGTATGTTCCTTCACTAGGGACGTATGGGGGCACTCTGGGCGACAAGTATGGATACATGCATGGCACAAAGTCTGAATGAAGTCCTGCAGACGACGTCGTGGTGATGTCGGGGGCTGTGTGGGTAACCACAGTAGCCTGCCATCAGCACATGGGACTTGAAAACCCTCTAACGGATACAGAGGTACATTTTGGATTATCTAAAATTCTATGAAAAGCATCGGGAGTTCACAAAGACCCTAACTGGACCTCCTTTTGAGTCTCTTCCCAAGATACTGGGTTGGCCCCTAAAACCCTTTGAAAAATTTTAGTATATAGGGTCCCTTATTAAAGCCATTAGGGAAAATTTTAAATATGCCAGGGGCCTACCGGTCTATATTGGGGTCCCCCTATTTTGGGAAATTACCATTTCAAGGTTCGCAAGAAGACTTGGGGATGACACAGAAGACCAGTCCACAGCACAGCTAAGGGGTCCAAAACATGGAGACCTACCCTGATGCCTAAATGGCAATTCCACAACATTGACGGAAGATCAAAGTGAACATCTAAGGGAAATGAAATGTAAACTGGGGTAGTACTTATAGTCCACCTTAAGTAGATAGAATATAGCTTTGGGTTCATCATATTCTATCTACTTAAAGGGGGACTATACATAGGGATCTATAAATGGCAACCCCAACCCCCCAAAGTAGATTTCAGGCCCGTTGTAGGTTCCATATGTTGTCCATTTTCTAGTAACCCTACAGTAACAATCATAACTTGTATATAATCACTATAGCTGCTTTAAGTAGGTCCCTGAACCCTAAACCCTGAACCCAAACCGCAGCACTAGTGCCTGGGTCTGGAGCCCGGTGCCGGTGTAGGCTGTTGTTGCTGCGTGTGGCTGCTGCTGCTGCTGCCTGGTAAAGCAGGTGAAGTGGGTTTATAGTATAGGGTCTAGGGTTTAGGATTCAGGGTTACTAGTTGAGGATTTCAAGGTTTAGAGTTTAGGGCCTGTTGTTTGGAATAAGGTTGTCAGGGTATAGTATACTACATCATGAGTCTACTAGAACACGTTTTGACGGGAATAAGGTTGGCAATTACTCAAGCTTCTACAGTATTCACGTGAGCAATCAGGAGGTGTAGGGATTACTTGGTGATTATTGCAAAGGGATTATCTATAGGGATTGCTTTGAGGGCCCACGTGAATCGGCTTTTGTGTGAGTCTAGAGTTTTGGGTCCATCTCATCCGTTTGCCCCACCCCGGTTCGGTCACCAGACCCTCCACGCCCAAACCATAGTAGCGTCCGAGCTGCACCTGCAAACCGTGACCAGAACACCAGTGCCCGAACCATGATGGCATCCATGCCCCAACTACATTCTGTTACCAGAGCATCCATGCCAAAACCATAACAATGCCACCGCCGACGCCACGGCCACCACCGCCGCCGCCGCCACCACCATGGCTGCTGCTGCTGCTGCTTCTCCTCCTCCTCTTCTTGAGTATCCCTGCACAAGTCCAAGAAGGCTTGTAACCCTACACCTAGCAAGCAATCCCTGCAATCCCTACAAATCCCTTTGCCATCCCAATACAGCAGCCCTGACAACCCTCCTTGTATTTGAAACCACCAAACTCCAAGAATGATGTAGCTACATGCATTCCAACTTCCTTACTATAAGAACACCTACCAGAAAATGCTTGGGTGTCAATGTTTCCTGGTCCCCCTAGCCGTGTATGTAGAGGTTCCCGCGATCTGGGAACTACTGCAGTTGGGTTCTAACCATACTTATACTCGGGATAACCTATGCTTGTCCAGGTGGCGGCATTATGAGTAGGGCTATAAGCGTATTTAGTTATAGGCAGAATCTCTACGACGGGATGACTTGATATGAGTAGGGTGAAGGGAATTCATGTCTGGCCGGGAAATGAGATTTGCAAGATTCATTCAAAAAACTTCACATAGTCTGTCAGGGGACAGCCCTGCAATCTCCTCATGATTCCTCTAAAACCCCTGAAGCTAGTCCCAACTTCTAACGGTCCTAATTTTAGAAACATGGCCAAGTTTACACCAAGTTGCACCACCTGCGCTGGCACCATCTGCGGCGCAAATTGCTGCGGCGTGCCCGGCTGCAGAGGCTGAACAGGTGCACCCACACCCTGCGGTGGCTGCTGGTAGTACATCTGAGTCGGCGGGGGCTGCCCTGCAGTCCCCGGAGGTATGTAGGTGTTCTGCTGAAGCACGCCCTGCTGTGGCATGCCCTGCAGAGGAATGCCTTGCTGAGGAACGCCCTGTGGTGGAACGCCCTGTGGCAGGCCCTGCTGCAGCTCTGCTGGGGCAAGCTGGTTGTGTACCTCAGCTTGCAACATGCAGGTTCGACTCAGGCTAAGAGAGTTGGAGCATGGCTTCTGTGTAGGTTTAGAAAGTTTAGGGGTTTAGGGTGTTCGTGTTTACACACAACAGCGTGTGAGAAGATGTTGAGTATGGTTCTGTTTTGATGGTCGTTGAATGCTCACTCCCGACATGCATGCTGTGAAATGCCTAGAGCTGAAACAGCTTTTGCTGCCTTTCCAGGTCTGCAGGACGGCATACAACCTCCCCGCAATTGGTAGAAAACATGCTACACCAACATGCATAGCAACTAGGCTGAACATGACGAAGGTGCCATCACAAACAGCGGACGGGATCTCTCCTGCATACCCCCAAAGCTCAACAACCCTAAACCCTAAACCCTGAAGCTCAACAACCCTAAGCCCTAAAAACCCCAAACCCCAAACC
>CAJNIZ010008158.1:83749-97608 GCA_905231905.1 Symbiodinium pilosum
CCCTAGAGCCAGCACCCTAGAGCCAAAACCCTCGAGCCAGAACCATAGAGCCAGAACCCTAGAGCCAGAACCCTATAACCAGAACCCTAGAGCCAGAACCCTATAACCAGAACCCTAGAGCCAGAAGCCTATAACCAGCCAAGAGCAGGTGGCAAATGCCCAGTAAGCAGGTGGCCAATGCCCAGTAAGCAGGTGGCCAATGCCCAGCGAGAGGTGGCCAATGCCCAGTAAGAGGTGGCCAATGCCCAGTAAGCCATTAAGGTTTAAATTACATATGAAAGAGAGGTTTAGGCTTTAGGGTTTAGGGCTTAGGGTTTAGGGATATGGGGCTTTCCCAAAATTTTGGATACCTTTTTGGGGGTCCCTATAATTATGATGTTAAGGGGTCTACATTGGGTCCCTTTCTTTAGGGAGACTATCATATATACGAATACGTAAGGATAAGTGGGCTATAGTCTAAACGCCTAGCATCCCCCTTAATACGCCCTATAAGACTCCCCGACGTAATCGAAACCCTAAACCCTAAACCTTAAACCCCCAAACCCTAGACCCTAAAGCACCCCTATACAGACCCCCTCATGTAGGGATAGCTCGGTAGATCTAAAACCCTGCCCTCCGATTCGATTTAGGGCTCAGGTTTTAGGGTTTAGGGGTCTAGGGTTTAGGGGTCTAGGGTTTAGGGTCCCATTTTCGGAACCTTCGAGCTTCTGTCTGGCCATCCAGTCCAGCCCAGAAACCTGAAAAACCTCCTGAATCCACGCATGTGGCAATCAATTCCTGGAGAATGCCTGACGTGGGTCAAAGGGCTGATAGGGATATATAGGGTTTCGGAATTAGGGTTTGGGGTTCATGGAACTTTGTAACTTCTCGCAACTGGGCTTCTAACTTTACTTGTTATCCCCCTAACTGGACTCATGCAAGTTGCACCATTTAAAAATCATGTAAGGCGTTGCTAAATCTGAAAACGAAGCACCCTAAACCCTAAACCAATTGGTCCTCAGAGGCCGCCGTAACTTCCCACATCAGACCTCACACAATTGGATGTAATATAAACTCGGCCTGGGGTTTAGGGTGGATTTAATAGTCCCCTTTAAGTAGATAGAATATGGGGTATATGGGATCTTATTATAATATAGGTCAATTCCGTATTCTATCTACTTAAGGGGGACTATGATTCTGTTGTAAACTTGCTATGAGGGTCCTGCTTCCTTGTTCCCACTATGAGGGTCCTGCTTCCTTGTTCCCATCTCCTGTGCGCCTTATGACTACACAAACCAATACACCTAAATGCTAAGCCGTACGTATCCTCATAACCACTGAAAATGGACCCAAGGTTACTCACACCCATATGAGCTGTAGCCCAAACTCCTAACTTCCCCCTTGATATCCCTTATAATAGTCCCCTCTTTGGGGAGTTTAGACCCGAAACCCTAAGAACTGAACCCTTTGCTTTATATCCCTTTTTTACCCTCTTGAATCCCCTGTTTAACCCCCTTTGAGGAGTTTAGACTATAGCCCAACAGTCGAGCTAGCCTGTGCAGTGGTGGTGGATGTACTCGCCGCTGTGGTCGTAGGCGAGCTGCAATGTCATGTCCGCTTTGCAGGGTCTAGGGTCTAGGGATTAGGGATTTAGGGTTCAGGGTTTAGGGTTTAGGCCTAAACCCTTAACCCTAAACCCTTTCGGGTTGGGGCATTGGGGTTGAGGTCTTAGCACATCAACTAGGGTTTAGAGTGTGGAGTGTAGGGTTTGGGCTCTGGGACGCAGAGGCGGTTGCCAAAGTTCGGATAATGTAGACCCATGATGAATTACTCCCTCCTTCTAAGGGCCTTAATATTAGGATCCTTATTATAATCCCTATTAAGGGGAGGGGGTTTATTCATCAGGGGTCTACATTACCTGGAAGACTGGGTGCCATCTTGAGAGCAGGTATTTTAGGTTGATTCGAAGTGGCCAAAATTTAGGGCTCTGGGCGTGGGAATTTCTACAACGAAACGGCATGGAGTTCGCGCCATCGATGTGTAGAAACCGGCATAGCTGGGAGTTGGAGGGAAGGATAATACAGTAGGCCGCGAAACTCTTGTCAACTACGTGGTGAGATAGACCTGAAACCCTGAAACCTAAATCATTCAGCTTAGGTAGACCTCAAAACCTAGACCTTTAAATGCACCTGGCCGAAAATTGGACCCTGTCCCTCCAAAAATCCCAAAGCTGAGGCACGGCAGAAGTGGACGTTAAGGCTTAGGGTGTAGGGTTTAAGGTTTGGGTTTTGCGGCTTTAAGTATAAAGTTTAGGGTTTAATGTGCGAGGCTTAGGGTTCAAGGTGGAAGGTTTAGGCTACAATCAGCCGAGATACCACAAAGGGACATTGGTATCAATGACTTGGTGACCACATCCCTCTGCAAAAGGACCTAAACCCTAAACCCAAGGCCTCAACCAAAAGCTGATCATGGGGCCCTTTTTTGGGCATGGGGGGTGCCAGAATGTCTCCTAAACCCTAAACCCTGAATATAATGAGGAAGGAGGCTAAACCCAATGACCATGAGTTCGAAGCCTGACATGCTCAGACCCTTAAGGGTAAATACAGGGTATATAATAAGTATATAAGGATCCCAGGCCTTAGATAAACAGATTGAAATTTTGGACTCAAGAGTTTATGAGACCAAACCCTGCATGAACCAAAGTCAAACCCTGAACGGCAAGCCCCCAACCCCAAATCCTTGAATTCCCCTAAACCCCATTGAGCACCACACCCCACCCCCGAAACCCCTCTCCCACAGCCTTTCGAATTCCATGTGTTCTTCATTGGACTCTCCCTCGTCCTCAGAATCTCCCACTGAACCGATGGAGCATATTAAAACGTTGGGTTGCGTGGTTGAAGGTCTAGGGTTTGGAGTACAAAAATCATGGGATTTTGGGTTTAAAGTTTGGGTTTGAGAGCTTTGCGGGCGCTGTCGTGGACTGTTACTAGACCCTATGTTCTACAAGACTTTCTCATGGTGTATGGGACCGGTGGTGACAGCCTCAATAAGATTTGCAAGTATTTCCCTGAAACTGCATGACGCGCCAGAGGATCGTCCATGCCCGCAGGAATTCAACTTCATGAAAATTATGTGGGGTTCCGCTGACAACGCAACGAACCCACAGCCAGCTCTCTGGCGCGGTTGAAACAACAGATTGCATTGACACCCAAGAAGACCTTGGCAACAGCTTCAAGTTGACCAAGTACAATCTTGTGGAAAGCCTAGAAATTTTCGGTACCCCACCTCCCTCTTGACCCTTTTGTTCATTATCTTTGCCCAGGTACGCCACCTTCAACTATATCTTGAGTAAGTGTTGCCTTTTGGCTGGAGTCTTCAGGATCTCGGGATTGGTTGGAAAAATGTCCAGGACAACTTTCCTACCGTTTTTGACCAAAAAAAGTTGGAAAAAGTTGTCCTGGACAACTCTTCCAACGAATTCTTGGTTTTGGGAGATGTGGGCCTAGAGCCTGGGATCTTCCAAAGTCATGGATTCGTTGGAAAAGTTGTCCAGGACAACTGTTGCTACCGTTTTCAACCCTAAACGTTGGAATAAGTCCTGGACAACTCTTCCAACGAATTCTTGGTTTTGGGAGATGTGGCCCTAGAGCCTGAGATCCTTCAAAACCGAGATTTCGTTGGAAAAGTTGTGCAGGACAACTTTTCCTATGTGTTTCAACCAAGAAGTGGCTGGAACAGCTGTCCTGTACAGTTTTTTCAACAAATTCTTGGTTTTGGGAGATATGGCCCTAGAGCCTGAGATCCTTCCAAACCGAGACTTCGTTGGAAAAGTTGTCCCGTAGAATTTTTCCAACGTTTTTTTGGTTGAAGAGGGAAGGAAAAGTTGTCCTGGACATTTTTTCCGAATCCATGATTTTGAAAGACCTCAGGCTCTAGGCCCACATCTCCCAAAACCAAGAATTCGTTGGAAAAGTGCATGTCGAAGGCTATCCCCTACCGAAGCGGATGCCTGAGATGATCAACCGTGAGGGGTGATGGTGGTGCCTTCAGAGAAGAAACCTCGAACCATCCTAAACCCCAATAGAGTATAGTTTGGGTGGCTGGGGTGGGTTCACACTAAACCTCAATAGAGTATAGTTTGGGTGGCTGGGGTGGGTTCACAAGCAATGCGAGCGCACGGCCTGGGGCGTTTGACGCCCGAGCGCGCGCCCTCGCCTGACACACCCCCAACCCTAAACCCTCCTAAAGCCTAAACCCTAAACCCTAATCCTCAATCCTTGATCCCTAAACCGTAAATCCCCCTAAACCCTAAACCCTCCAAGAACGTCCAACAACCACCGAGCTTGCGGCCCCTAGCGACAGATCTTGCCAATTCATTGGCGCTTCTGCGAAAGGGACCTGCTTGAGCGGGTCGACTTACTATATAGGGTTTAGGGTTAAGTGCTACTAGGAAAGAAGGGAATATATATATATATATATACATATGGGGTATAGAGATTAGGGTTGAGCAAGGTAGGGTTTGGGTTGAGCAATAATCGGCAAAACTCGTGTCATGACTCTAATCAAATCAAGATGCCCATCTATTCCTGTACTTTCTGCCCGCTCGCGAGTTCCTACACTCGGGGCAATAACCACACGCATGGCTATCAGTTGAAGATTCTAGACATCCTAAGCCCTAAGCCAAACATTAACCCCTAAACCTTAAAGCCCTAAACCCTCAACTCTAAAAGCCTCAACCCTAAAACCCTGAACCTTAATGCCTGAACCCCTAAACCTAAAGGCCTAGCCTACAGTCTAGACCGTGTCCTCTGCGGGGGTAGCAATGGGGTGTCTCGCAAGGGGATCTCAGCACTTGGTTGACTTGCCCTACCAATGCTCGAGAGAGTGTTGGGGTTTAGGCTTTAAGGTTTCGGGTGGATCCCATTATACTCCGTATACAGTCCCCTACAATAGTCCCTCCATTCACTGCCCCACTCTCTCTCAAACACCAGCGACACTCACCACAAATTCATTACAGGTAAAATTGCTCTTATGGCTTGTGGACCATAAACCATGATAACAACTCTACCTCTCATAATTTTTATCACCACACTTAGCTTAGTCTGCTGTCATCTCACAGGTTTCCCTACCACCACCATACTACCCCCCAGGGTTCCCCTTTAGTTACCCAGCAATATCCCTAGATAACTTTCATTCTGGGAAGCCAGGGGGTGGTGGCCGCAAAAGACCCAGAATCCGTGTACGCAAGCGGCAAGGCCCACAAGCACTTTGTTTGTAGCAGCCAGCTTATTTGAGGGTTTCTCACAATAAGTATGCAATTCTGGATTCTTGGGATATATGGGAAGAGATTGTAGAGTTCCTCACGAGATTGAGCTGTCAGAGTCGTGCGAAACTCCAATTTCTATGGAGTCAATGTAGACCCACTTTTTGGGGGGGCGCTAAACCCTAAACCCTAAACCCACATCTATGGAGGTCATCCAGGGGGGGCTTTCAAGCAGGGATCCCTTGCCCAAAGCCACTATAAAAAGACAAGGATTCTGCTATACTTGGAGGGTTTAGGGTTTGTATGGAAGAGGGTCTTTTTAGGAGATTCCCCTATGAACTCCACTGCTTTGAAGGCATGCTTGCGATACGTTAGCTCATGTCTCAAAACACGTCCCCTTGTATCTCAACCAAGATGTGACCCGCACAGAAATTAAATACAAGACCTGTCGTTTCTGCAGGCGTTCAAGGACTTTTGACATCCAGAAGCTTGATGATGAAAAATAATGTCAGAAACGATGGGACACTAGGTGGAAGCCCCGGATCTCCTAGGCAATACACATGCGCATCCGTCAATCCCCGCACACCCCTTTGCACACCCTCCCCCCAACCTGGTTTTTGCTGGATTGACTTACTACTTAACCTTTGGAACCCTACTTAACCTTTGGGACCCCCAAAAGCGGCCTACGAAGAGTGGTGATTTTGAAAAAGGAGCTACATAGGGTTCGGGGTTGGTTCAGGGGAAGCCGACAGCCCTCTAGATCTTTTACTACACTGCGAGCTCCCAAAACTTTGGAACTCTATACCCTAAACTCCAGACACTAAATCCTAAATCCTAAGCCCAAAACCGTAAATCCTAAACCCAAAACCTCAAAAAACCCTAAATCCCAAGCCCAAATCCCTAAATCCTAAACCCTAGACCTTGTATCTTGAGACGTCAGACCCGGGGCCTTCCGATCTGAGAAATGGTGGGGCTGTGGGATCCTAGGCTGCATTTGAGCTACAGTCAATATTTCCCCATATGACCTATGGTCTAAACTCCTTAAACGGTGATACTAGGAGTTTGGTGATACTAGGAGTTTAGACTATAGCTCATATGCTGAATGGACATGGGCTCCTTATTAGGTTGCACTGTAACATATATATGTATGTATTAAACGCTATACTAAACTACCAGATGGACCCATGTGTCCACCGTGAATGGGCCTTTAGTCTCCCTGATATTGACAGCAGCTCGTTTAAGTCCCGGGGCTTAGGAGTCCAGTGTCGTTTAGGCCGTTAGGGTTTAGGAATCCTGGTTTAGGATGTCAGGCTTTGGCGCAAGGGTCTAGGGGTTTAGGGCTAGAGGCTTAGGATTCAGAATTAAACCCTAAACCCTAAACCCTAAACCGCTTAAGCTTCGGACTTGGTTTTCAGAGTTGAGGGCTTAGGGCTTGGGGTCGATGATTAAACGTCAACACTTTAGGGGTTTAGGGTTGGGAATTCAGAGTTTAGGGTTTAGGGTTTAGGGTTTAGGGTAGGGTTTATCTGCTGTACAGCCTCGACCTAAAAAAGATGGAAGTCTGAATAAAAGGTTGTAGAAGTTGTGGACCCAGTTTGGTCTGCCAAGATCATACGTCCTGTAATAAATTGAGCATGCCCGAAAAGGGGACCATGATTTGAACAACCCTCCAGATGAACGAAGCGGAGCACCCAACCCCGAAAGTTGAAGCCCAAGAGTGGATCCTAAACCCTTGACCCTAGACCCTCCCTTCTGGGTCCTAAAGGGGGCGTGTGGGCAAGGGTGCCATGGGTTCTAAAAGGATTATATTTTTTAGGGTTTGGGGTTGAGAGTATTATAATTTAGGGTTTAGGGCTTTGGGATCCCCTCCCCCACGCTCCCCAAAGCAGCAGCAGCGCATGTCGTAGTAGTTCTAGATTCTAGACACGTATGACAGGATCCTATACCAAGTTAGCCTTTGCTTGTATGGAGAGTGTTAGGTAGGGTGGCATAGGATCCCACCTAACTCTAAGCCCTAAACCGTGTAGGGCTTGGGGTTTAAGGCTGCGGAAGTTTGAGGCGGACTTAGCAGGAGCACTAGGGATCACTGGGGCTGTCATGTGCTGTATAGGGGTCATAAGTATGCTCACTATGCCCTCCTGACTCTCCAAGTAGACGTTAGAACCCAACCCCAGGATCCTCCACCCCCAACCCGCCAACCATAAACCCTGAACCTCCCAAACAGCAAACCAAACCACTAAACCCAAAACCCCCAAACCCCTAAACCCTACACTCAAGTCCAAGGCACTTATTCAAGGAGGCCCCATCTAAGGCGAAGGACTGCAGTGCCTGGTGAGGTTTCGGATTTAGGGGGTTGGTGGGTTCAGGGGTTTAGGGTTTTAGGGGTTTAGGGTTTAGAGGTTTGGGGTTCAGGGGTTATAAGAGGTTCAGGGTGTTGGGGTTTAGGGTGTAGGAGTTTAGAGGTGAGAAGCGTGCTTACACTTGGGAGAATCGATGCAAGTCGCTTATGAGCAGTTACTAGGTCCCGTGAACCGCCAGGTAAGCTGTTTGCTGATTGAACCAAAAAAACCGTGCCTTTCTCAAATGCGGGCGGATATACGGGACCCTAAGCCCTAAACCCCTAAATCCTAAACCCTAAAAGGCTCTAAAGCCCCAAACCTTACAATGGGAGCACGGGGTCCCTAATCAGGGTTGTAGAAGCTATGCTCTGAGAAGCGCCCCACAGTACAACATAAGAATGTGGAGTCTAGGGCTTCAGGTTTAGGGAATCAGGCTTCAGAGGTTTAGGGTTTGGGGCTTCAGGCGTTTTGGGGCTTAGCGCTTTGGGTCTAGGGCTAAAGGTTTAGCCCTAAACCCTAAACCCAAAACTCTAAACCCTAAACCCTAAGCTTTGGAGGGTTTAGGGCCAGATGAGAAGCTCCGCGGCGGGGACTGCGTAGACGCACCCAAAATACTTGTGACCTTGTTGTGACTCTAAACCCTAAACCTAAACCCCATATCCTAAACCCTGCAGCCCAAGCACTGGGTATCCAGGCTTCTACACTCCCGGAAACTGACATGGAAACCCAAGAAGGGTCCTATAAAGATTACAGTCCCTCTAAAGGGAGGCTATATGGGTTTCCATGTTAGTTTGGGGGAGTGTACTTCTACAGTGGGATCTCCGGTTGGCGCCACCTGTTCTACAGAGGACCCCGGAAAGCCCAGCAGAATGGAAATTCATCATGGTCTTCATGGAAGAGTTTAGGGTTTAGGGTTTGGGGTTAGAGACCCTATAGAAGACCCCTAGCATCCTCCTTGTAAAGCTTATAAAACTCATAACTCTAAGTCCCCTAAACCCTAAACCCTAAATTGCAAAGAGCGTACTTCAGACTGCTTCTTAGGGAAGGCAGGACATGATTTTGAGGGGCGCGCTCCCCTACTAGCTCCATCTAAGCCCCATCTATCCTACCCCGCTGGGTTCACCTTAATGAGAATTATATATGGATAACTACCTTAGGCCAATGAAGCACAGCTGATGGGAATCCTTGGTACGGGGGTGGTCAATAGGTGGCGATAGTAGGGGAACCCATGATTTTAGGGTAACAGCTTCAGGTCTATGATGCACTGGCAAGGAAGACAACGCGTCGGCAAACTCCGCCCTAAGCCTGTCTTCCCACCCCTTGCCTGGATGGGTGCATCACGAAAAATAGGCATCTGTAGGGTTTAGGGCTTCGGATTTCAAACCCTAAAAACCCTAAACCCTAAACCCATTTAGGGTTTAGGGTGAGCAACTCCCAACTTTGATTCAACATCCTCAACTCAGACATGCGCAAGTCTAAATGTGCCCTTTAAGCGTGTCATAAGTACAAGTCTGTTGGCATCGGCATGAGAATGGCTCTACAGGCCCATTTGAGCTATGGTTTAAACTCCTATTATCATCCGTATTAACCCCTATAGTATTCCCCTATATAATCCGTATAGTCATCCCCTATAGAATCCCTTGTGTAAGCTCCTTTAAGGAGTCTAGATCCTAAACCCTAATCCCCCATATAAGCCCCATTAAAGCATTTGACACTAGTAAGTTCAAAGGGCAAATTCTTGAGCCACGCTGGAATTGCCTTTGATGTTCACCCCTGAACCCTACAGGTTTGGGGGTTTAGCCTACAGCCTTTAGCCCGAACTCTTGAATAAACTGTAAAATTAGCCCTAGACTCCCAGACTCTAAATACAACCTAAAGCCTAACAAGACCTCCCCCATACCCATCGTCATGAACCTATATATCCGGAATCATGGCTACAAAGGCTATTGTTGTGGGTATTTGGGCAGTCTAGGCAAACCCTAACAACCCTAACTATGGTAGGCAGCCCGAAGTAGGACAAACCCCGGAGAAGGACTCTTATAAGGGAGTCTCCAGGGAACGCAGGGGCTTGCTGGGGTCTGTTTCTTTGGGTTTAGTGTTTAGAGTTTAGGGTTTAGTGTCCTATCTGGGGGCCCCTGAAAATCTACTCGCCCTAAATAAAATCACAACCCCGAACCCTAAGCACTAAAGTTACGCTCCTTTTCAAAACCTCACTGCAACATTGGTTTCCATTGAATTTTCACTTTCTCTTCCATTTGAATTCCCAAAGTTAATACTATAAAACCTACAGGTATTTGGCTTCATTTTAGGGGGAGGGGACTACATTAGCTCCACCCCTTATCCCCAAACCCTAAACTCAAAACCCGATACATAGTCCCCTCTATACCCCTATAATGGTACCTATAGTCACCCCCCAGAGGGGATTACCAGGGTAATTTAGAATGAGTTCAATTCCCAACTTAAGGCCATGTTGGTACTGTTCCCTATATAAACCACCATTTGGGGTGAGGTCGGGTGAGGTCGCCGTAACTTGCCCAGGATTACACTAGCTTCACCCCTAAACTCTAAAGCCTATGTAACCCCCTTTCTACCCCTATCATGGTGCCTATAATCACACCCCCAAAGCCCTAAACCCTAAACCCTAAAACCTAAAACCTAAGCCGGATTACACTAGCTTCAGGCTAAGGCACCTCACACTGGTAGTAGTTTGTGCAGCCGCAGTCCAGGCTCAGGATTGGCACCATCAGCCATACCTCGTGAGCTGAGGTATAGGGCTCAGAGTTTAGGGGTTTAGGGGTTTAGGGGTTTTGGGTTTAGAGTTAGGGGTCTGGGGCTCAGGGGTTTTGGGTTCAGGGTTTAAAGTTATTGGTCTAGGGTTTAGGGGTTTAGGGTTTAGAGTTTAGAGGCTACCCTTTAGAGGGGTTCTGGGGCTCTACAGGGATTTTAGGATTCCGGGTTTGGGGCTTAGAGCTGCAAGTTTACGACTGAGGGTTTGTAGGGTTTTGAGAGCTTAGGCGTCGGGGCTTTGGGCCAGAGGTGCCGTGGTTAGGATGAGACTAAGGATCCAAGGGTTTAGGGTTTAGGGTTTGGAGAAGGTGACCGTTTCCCACTGAGGTGTGTGCTGCCACGATCAGGTTCAGCAGGAAGACGGTGTAGAACCTCGAAGGGCAGGGGTTTTTTCTGGGTTCCACCTCTCGAGAACTTCACTTACAGCCCAGACTCTACATAGAAACTCCAATCTATTGAACCCTAAATATTTCACCTTGAAACCTAAACCCTGAACCCTAAACCCTGCACCCCAAAACTACTACTCAAAAAGACTGTTCGGCACGGGCACAGCCCCAGAACCTAAATCTACTACTTCTTCGAAGACCCTCATCAGAACGCAAATCTTCTCCGCATATACGCCTGAACTCTAAACCGTGAGACGTCAACTCGAAACCCTACACCCGAAACCATACGCCCTAAACAATACAGGATGAGGGTCCCGTAGCCGGGGAACTACCTCAGCATCTTACATGACATCAGAGGTCCACAGGTCTGTAGGACGTGGGAAGTGGGGGAGTGGAAAAGAACATGGAAACTACGATATGGCTCAGGGTTTACGGTGTGCAGAGGGAGTGGGGGAGTGGATCCCCACAACAAGGCCTTTGTGGGACTGGGCCTAAAACACTGCTCCCGCATCATAATGAATGTAGGGAAATAACCATGTATTGCGGCAGTATCGACAGCTTGCTAACCGATAGCAGACCTTTCGTGCAGACAGCGCAAAACTTCAATTTGTACCCTTTTTGGGGTTGCTAGTAGGAAACCTTTTTTTAATTGACTACCAATCAGAAAACTCCCACGGTTAACTGTATATCCACAACATGGTAGCGCAAATTAAGTTCGTTAACAGAACCCTTTCTTTCCTGCTGTCCGCTGTTTTAAGAGCGCCAGGGTCTCAACGTCACGACTAAAGAGACACGCCACGCGATCTTTATACAGTGCCCCCATGGACCCTGGAAAGATGTGCACATAGCAAGAGGATTATGAGGGTTCCTATGTGAAACTTTGCTCTGGAGCAGAAGAGTCCTCACATTCAAACAAGACATTTTTCAAACAAGACATTTTCCGCCCAAAAGGCGGTGCCAACAGCACTTTACAAACAACGGTGTGGATCCAAGATTTCATATGGTGAAAACCTAGAGCTACAGATCATGAATTGCAATAAAGAATAGCAGCGGTCGCTCAACAATCAGTTCTTTGGCTGCAAATACTAACGATAATAATTCAGCATGTACCTGGTTCTAATCTGGAAATTGGGTGGCCGAACAAATCAAGGTCTAGAGTTAAGTGCAATGGGCAAACACGTAAGGTTCAGGGCTTGGGGTTTACCCTAGACCAAACCCTCAGCCCTAAACCCTAAACCTCAAAAGCGCACATCAGCAGCCGTGCAACATTTTCACATGCTTGACGTCTCGTCTCAGTACTGAGGTGATTCCTGGGCCCGGGTTGAGAGGTTTAGGGTTTAGGTGAGGGTTTAGGCACCAGGTACTTGGAGGGACAGCGGGACTTAGTAAGTAGGCTTCCAATGGGGGGGGGTCATTAGATGTCATTAGGGTTACTATTTGGGTTATAGGGGTTATTAACCTACTTACTAAGTCCCCCTGACCCTCCAGATAAGGTTCATCGTTTAGGGTTCGGGCTTAGGCATGAGGAATTTTTTTTGCTTCACTGGGCTACTGTTAAGGAACCTAACAAATACTATAATCAGGAAATCCCGCTCTTTACTATATACCCATTCTGTGGTCCCTAAACCCTAAACCCTTAACCAGCAGCGCAGCTGAAGGCTTCAGATGTTCGAGATTTAGGGTTTGGGAGTTCAGATCTACGGGGCGTTTGCCCACAAGGAGGGTTCAAAGTATCGGCTCTGAACCCCGGGGTCTTTATATGCCTAGCTTAAACCCAAAGGCATGATCAATGAGACTGAAATGCAGAACCTGAACCTGCATGCGCATATAAACACATAAAGCAATATAAACGCTTGTCGTCAGACCTGAAACTTTCACACCCAGTGTGTTCAAGGGCGAGTACCCATGTTGTTTACAAAGGTGAGAAACTCATGGGTTCCCCTACCACCCCGCTCGATACTACACCCCAGGGGTTCCCCCCTTAATTAAGGTCATTTAGGGAAAGATAGGCCAAATCAAAGTTAATTAAGGGGGAACCTAGGGGGTGGGTAGTATAGAGGGGGGAGTAGAGGAACCCATGATAAACTCTAAACCCGGACCCTAAACCCTAAACATTAGATGGATGATGCTGCCGAGGCGCCCCAGAGCGTGCAAGTCGCCTTAGCTTTTCTCTAACTTGGTGACGTCCTGTATGGGGGTGGGGGACTTCAAAATACTGTTACACCAATACTGAAGAATCAACTGGAAAAGAAAATGCAAAATGAAATGGATACTGGGACTATACTATCAGGATTAGGGTGTGACAAATTATGGGGTCCCTCTTCAGGTGCACCTATATAAGGATAATAGCAGATCTATATTTTTTTGGGGGGGGTCTCTGACAGGAAACAACCATCCATATACCTCTAATGATGTATGCGAGTCTGCTCCAAAAACTCGTCCCCAAACGGGAGATCCGAGGCTGGAAGCCCATGTTGTCTGTTTCCAGCCCTCACCCCCGGACTCTGCACCTAAGTATCCAAGTACCTAATAATTAGGTCCTTCAAAAGGGATACTTAGGGGTATATAAGGACATATAAGGTTAAGGTCTTAGGGTCCAAGTAGCATCAACAGTGCCAATACTCTTGCAGCGCTAGGCGCGTGGTTTAGAAATCAATAATCTATGGTTGAAGGCAACAACGACATGCTTGTTCTCCCAGCCCTAAACCTTTAACCCAAAAGGGGATCTATGCATGCCTGAGTGCGCATGATACTGGAGAAATTAGCTCTTTTTCAGCATCAGTCCTGATTTCATCAACAATTTGGGCAGCTGCCTGGTAAGCGCAGCTGCATGCCCCTACCTGAACCCTAAAACCCAGTGCAAAACCCCACGCCCTAAAGCCCTTTTGTAAAACGCTCCACCTTCAAACCTCACATAGAACCCCAACCCCTAAAACCCTTTATAAAACGCAAAAGCTTCAAACCTCACATAAAACCCCAAGCTCCCCCAAACCCCAAACCCTAAACCCCAAACCTTAAACCCCAAACCCTAAACCCTAACCCCAAACCCTAAACCCTAAGCATTCAGGCCTTCGCAGTGGTGACTGGAGGTTTAGGGTTTGGGGT
>CAJNIZ010008159.1:0-15063 GCA_905231905.1 Symbiodinium pilosum
TGCATGGCCTTAGTATACCATAGCATGTTCAAGGTTTAGGGTACTTAGGGTCGCAACCCCAAACCTTGAACCCTGAACCCTAAACCCGCAACCCGAAACCCTAAACCCTAAACCCCAAATCCAAAGCCCTTAGCTGGCTCCTTGTTGGGATGCGGTTGCAAATCAGATTCTTGCCTGACTTTTTACGTTTAAGTGAATCAGAAAGTGAAAGCCATTTCAAACAATCCCCCCGTTCAACATTACACTCCCCCCCTCAAGTTAATTGGTCTCGCAACTCAGCAGGGACAGGGAAGCAATACCATGCACAGGCAGCTAAATCCCTAAACCCTAGACCCTAAACCTTGAACCGTAAACCCTAAAACCCTAAACCCTGAACCCTAAACCCTAAACCCCAAACCCTTTCCCATTCCTGACAACTCCATGGCTTGCCTGTTCTTTGTTGGCGGGAACTACCAACTCTAAACCTCAAAGACCTACTAGTCCCCCTTAGGTAGGTAGAATATGGGACATATGGTTTAGGGCTTAGGGGTTTGGGGTTTAGGAGTTAGAGTTTAGGGTTAAGGGCCTCTAGAGCTCAAAGACCTATTATTCCCCTTTAGGCAGATAGAATCTGGGACGTATGGTTGAGGATTTCGGGTTTGGAGGTTAGGGTCTCTAGACGTCGAAGACCTAGTATTCCCCCTTAGGTAGATAGAATGTGGGACGTATGGTTGAGGATTTAGGGTTTGGAGTTTAGGGCCTCTAAACCTCGAAGACCTATTATTCCCCCCTAGATAGATAGAATATGGGACATATGGTTCAGGATTTAGGGTTTGGAGTTTAGGGTCTCTAGACCTCGAAGACCTATTATTCCCCCTTAGATAGATAGAATCTGGGACGTATGGTTGAGGATTTCGGGTTTGGAGTTTAGGGTCTCTAGACCTCGAAGACCTATTATTCCCCCTTAGGTAGATAGAATGTGGGACGTATGGTTGAGGATTTCGGGTTTGGAGTTTAGGGTCTCTAAACCTCGAAGACCTATTATTCCCCCCCCAGGTAGATAGAATATAGGATATATGGTTTAGGGTCTAGGGTATAGGGGATATATGGGAGTCCTTTTGTGATTATGGGAAATTCCATTGTTCTATTTACTTAAGGGTGATTTTTGGAACACTTGTACACACAGGTTATGCACCCTAAACCCCATATAAGCCCTAAACTCCACATTCTTGTACCCAAAGCCCCTAAGCCACAGCACGTAAACCCAGCTCTAAACCGCGTGGTGGCTCTAAAATGACCCCGGCATGCAGGGCCGTTAGGGCCTATCGTTTAAATCTCAGGCCCTGGCTTTCGAAAGCCCAGGGACAATTACGCGCCCTGGTTGTGTTGGGGTCTTTGGGTTCAGTGAATTACAGAATGAAAGGTCTTTAGGGATTGGGATGTCCGCTTTAAGGCTTTAGGCTCCTCAGCAGTTGGGCTTAGGGATGTTTGGAAGAAGAAATTGAGGAGTCAGGGTTTGGGGTGGGTGAGGGCTGAGGGATTGTGGGTTCCTCAGGTTTCGGATTGGGCTTGGGGACTTGGGGTTCGAGCTTTGCAATTTTGACTTCGGGTTCAGAGCTTAGGGCACAACCCTAAACCCCGCGCTCTAGACCGGCTTTACCGTTCTTTTGGGGTTGGAACTGTCTGAAGGACGATCACTTGTAAGAAGATCTGTAAGGTGCAGACCGTGGCATTCTATACAACCTAGTACCCACATTCAGTATAAGGGTTCATGGTTTGCTCGAAACCCTAACCCCAAACTCTAAGGGCTTTTAGCCGTACGAAGGCACGAATAAGGCTTAATTGAGCGTCACTTGGTGCGTATGTAGTCATTACTTGGGTTGTGTTGCTAGGCTCCTTGGGTTCTTTAGTGGGGCGTGGGGTCTGCATCGCCTTAAAGATAGTTAAAGGGCACAGCATTATCTCTTAGGGTTTCTTTTGGGGCAAATTTTGTTGAGCCTTCGACGCTCCATGCTCGAAGCCCTCAACCCTAAACCTTTGGGAACAACCCCACCCCCAAAGCCCTAACACTCCCCAAAACAGTCCCACACACCAAGCCTGAATGTCAGTAAACTCTCAACTCTAGGCCTTGACCCCAGCCTTGCACCCTAGTTTCTTTAGGGTTTGAGGTTTAGGGAAGGGAAGTAGCAAGGCACTTCGTACTGTTGAGGGAGGGAACCCTACTTGGAGGTTCATGGGACTCAGTAACTATTTATAATTGGGGTTATAACCTTACTTATAATTGGGGTAACCCCTATAAGGTTACTTAGGGGGGTAATAAGTAGGGTTATAAGCCCAGTTATAAATAGTTACTAAGTCCCATGAACCTCCAAGTACACACCTGCAGTGCCTAAAATCCCGCGTCTTCCTCCTCGGTGGTGCCAGATGCCCTCCATCAGCCGCATTTACAGCTGTCATGGGTGTGGTTGTCAAAATTAGGGTCCCTGTTGGGATCCCTATTATAATACGGCACCTAAATTGAGGTTACCCAAAAAGTGACCATAATTTTGACAACCACCCATGGACTTTTGCTGGTCGCAGTCTTGGTTTATGGGGTCTGGCAAGCTCGTAAGTTGATTTCCACTCCATGCTAGCAAGCCCCGAACTATCGTCCCCCTTAAGTAGATAGAATATGGGGTATATGGGGACCTTATTATACTATACCCAAAGCCATATTCTATCTACTCAAGGGGGACTATAAGCTTTCATATGAGCTTCTGTCAAAAGTGTTCCATTGCGGGTGGACGTAGTGGCCATTCTTAATCCCCGCTCCTCATTATAGAGGCACTTAGAATAATATCCGAAGCCCACTATTCTGGAGATTCCCCTGGTTCTGGGACTCCATAAATGAAGAGAGACCCTCTCAGGCAAGCTGCGTAAGGGGTAGCTCAAGGAGCAATGTTCGAGCCTTGAATTCCTAATAAGCTTAAAGCAAATCAGGTTGCAGAATCAGTTCTCGTATTCTCGTTTCAGAGCAGCCAGTAAGAGAGTCTCGCCAAACCTTAAACCTTGTAAGGTGAGCTCACGAATCCAGTTGAAATGGATTGCAAACGGTTCATACCAGTTCCAACATACTCATGAATGAGGAAAAGCCATGAACAACACTTCTATTGTTTCTTAGAGTCTGGAAGTAATGTTCTTTAAGCCCAGGATTTTTGGGCACCACAAACTGCCTCTGCCTTTCAAGTAGTCTTGGACCGCTATCTTCATCCAACAATATGAAAATCCAGGGGGGCTTAATAATCAAGAGCACGGATTATACTTTAGTATAGTCACTTATACATTCCCTAATAAGAAACCCAGGTCCTTTAACTATCTGGGAAATATTGACTGTAGCTCATGTGGTGAGCATAGTGTCGATTTATAAGACAGCTGTTTTTACATCGACGTTTTTCCCTAAGCCCTAAACCGTGTTAGGTTAGCGCTGTCAAGCCCGCACTTTTCTGTGGACCATGCCCCTGAACACTCAACCCTGAACCTCCAACCCTGAACCCCTAACCTAAACCCCAAGCCCCAATTCCCTAAACTCCAACCCAGCAAGACCCGAAACTGAAAGCCTTTTCACGTTAACGCTGAGCCCCTGAACCTCCGAACCCCAAACCGCTCAAGGAGTCGAAAATCCCACAAGGGAGGTCCGCTCCGTGTTGTGCACTGTTTTTTTTTTCCAGGGGACTACCTAGGGTTTGGGGTTCAGGAGTTAGGGTAGCTACCAAAATGGGGGTTGATCTAAAGGCGTTGGGAAAATTAAAGCCATTTAGGGTTCTCGGAGGGCCCATAAGGCAGAATACAAGGAAATTTATGTGGTGGTTTCCCAAAATTAGGGATGCCTTTTTGGGGGTCCCTATAAAAAGGATTATAATATTTTGGGGTCTATATTGGGGTCTCCTTATTTGGGGAAACTACCTTGTTCCGAAATAGGCGACAGACAACTACTTTCCCTAAACCCTAAGTCCTAAATCCTAAACCTTAAAACTTAAATCCTAAGCCCTAAATCCTAGGCCTTAAATCCTAAACCCTAAATCCTAGATCCTAAACTCTAAACCCCAAATCCTACACCCTAAACCCAAAACCTTGGTAGGGAGTGAGGGACTGAAGCTTGGGAACTATGGCGGCTATAGTGCACAAAGGTCATGCAGGATTTCTTAATATCCACAGTTGCATTTTGGTGAGTCTTGGCTTAGGGTTTAGGGTTAACGCCCATGCAATTATGTGTCAAATTGCCATGCTTTTGTTGGATTTCTATCGGGACAGCGGCTTATTTGAGAGGTCCAAGGGGGTTAGTGCGTACTGCTTACTGGCTCGTACTGGTTCTCATCATTGTGGCATTCTTCTTTCTGTAGCGCCATTAATGGGGACTATAACTTGGGTAAGAAGCCCAGTTACAAGTCCTCATTAAGTATACCACATGCCTTGTTTTGCGGAGGCACGTTCGTTTCTGTGACCCCTCGTTAGTGTTCTGTACAGCTCGGGGGCCATGCAAGCCTGAATTATTCTCCAACACTCCTTATAGAGCTATAGTTTAATTTAATCCAAAGCGTTATTCTAACTGCTTAGGCCCATAGCTCGTCCCTAAACCCCAAAACCACATTCCTTACATCGACTGTAAGCCACCTAAACCCTTAAACTATTCGCAACATGACGCACAAGGTGTCAGGTCAAAGCGGAATTTCCCAAAAAATAGGGTTCCCTTTAAGGGCTTTATAACGGTTTCATTGGGATTTTATGGGGTTTTGTGTCTGGCTTACGATGATGTAGGGATTCAGGCTTACAAAAGTTAGGGGTCCCTCTTGGGGAGGCCCCCATAACAAGGATCAAGGATTAAAGCATCTGGGGGTCCATGTTGCGACCCTCTGTTTCTGGAACCGTGCCCTAAACCCTAAACCCCAAGCAGTGTTCAGCACCCAGGGTTTCCAGAATCTTACGGTTTTTAGTAGGGAATAAGGGAACATATTCATTATGTAATCCCTATTCCCTGGCACCCTACGAAGTTTCAATAAGGAATGTTGGATATCAGTGTGACTGGTGGTCGCGTTACTTGTTTTAAAGGATCCCGAATTTCTTATGCGCAACATGTAGCTCAAAGCTTAGGTATTTTTGGCCCTAAACTGTTCCCAACCTTCTAAGCCCTAAAACCCAAGCCTAGCCGAAGGACCCAGTTCAAGTTTATCCTCCAAAGCTGCCTTGGTTGAACGCCGACCAACGAGTTGAGACAACATGCAACCCTAAACCCTAAAACCCAGAACCTAAACTCCAAACCTTAAGCCCTTAACCCTAAAGCCATGCCCTAAAGCGCAACTAAACTTCATCTTTATATATACCCTATAATCCCTGTATAATCCCTATAATCCCTATAGTTTTCCATTTTCTTTTCCATTATCCCAATTATAATCCCTATATACTTTCATTCATCTCGTTGGTCCAATTCAGGACTTGGGGATTTCCCAAAATTAGGGGTACCTTTTTAGGGGTCCCAATAATAAGGATTATAGTATTTTGGGGCCTATATTCAGGTCTCCCTATTTTGGGAAACTACCACTTAGGTCCGCAAGTGTACCTACCTTTGTTGATGCGGGGTAGTACCGGAAGGTGCTAGGTAGGTTGTGCGCACCACGCGCTGCCAAGTGCACCTGCATCGGGTTCGGAGGTGTTTAGGGTTTAGGGTTGGGGTGTTCAGGGTTTCGGGTGTAGGGTGGGGGTGTTTAGGTTTTACGGTTTAGGGTTGGGGTGTTTAGGGTCCCGCGGTCTTCACGAAGTACATGCCAGACACCTCAGTATCATCCGTTTTCTGGGTATGCGCCAGAGGATGAGCGCTGCACAGCCTGGAAAATCGTTGAGGCCTAAACCATCAGGGCAGCCACTAAATTTGTCACAGTCCTCCTCTTGGAGATTCATGGGAAATAGTAACTACTCATAACTGGGTTTAAAACCTTACTCATAACCCCCCTAAATGACCGTAGAAGGGTTATCCCAATTATAAGTAGGGTTATAACCTCAGTTATACATAGTTACTCGGTCCCAGGAACCTCCAAGCTCCCCAAATCCTTATGCATCCCAACGAAGGCAAACCTCACCCTCGGAACCCTCACAGTTGGGAAAGTAAAAATCATGCCCCACCTGAGCCACAGTCTAAACTCCTAGTATCCCCCTTAATAGCCCCTATAGTAGTCCCCTATATAACCCCCTATATAATCCCAATAAGGAATTTAGAGTATGGTTCACCTGACGCCCGAAGTCCCTGTGGAGGTTCAAGATTACCGTTGAAAATCTACCGGAGGACATGACTTGGCCAGGGCCTTGAAAATCATGTACCCTCCCCCAAACTAAGATGGAACCCAAAAAAGAGACGTATGAAGACTTCTGTCCTTGCAAGGGGAAATGGTCTAGGGTTTAGGCTTTAGGGTTTAGGGCTTGCAAAAGGGAACTGCTGTATCGCATTCCATGTTAGGTTCGGGAAGCGTATTCCCTGATATGGGAGATTCCTCAACAGGATTCCCGAATCCTCAATCGGGACTCCCATAGTGTGTGTATTACTCTCATTATTGTAGTTATTTATATTCTTAGTCTTGTTGCTTATTCTGTTTAAGTCTTATGTCTTAGTTTTATGTCGTCCCTCTAGAACCCTAAAACTTAAGCCCTAAACCCCGCTACACCCCAAAGTCTATTATAACCCCGTGTAATATGCACATGTCCTCTCCTGCTGCAGGCAGTGTCAACCTCAGGAATCTTTCGATCTGTTTTTGGGTGGGTATGGCTTTCCTTGAAAGTTTGTAAAACTCTGGGGGCAGGGTTTAGACGGCAAGGGTTTGGGTTCAGGGTTTATGGTTTCAGGGTTGAGGGTTTAGGTTCGGAGGTTGCGTGTCTATATGCTTGACGGCCCTCTGTGTGCAAGATAGGACTTGGTATTTGGTTTTTATGGGTATTTGGTTTTTATGTACCGGGACCCTTCCCCAAGCCATATGGAACTTCATATTGGCCCCTAAGATTTTTTGCATAGGGTCGTCTGGCGTTGCTTGGGGGCTACAGCATCTGGGCTTTCGGATCTTCAGATCACGAGAAATGCTCTTTCTGGCGGCGGTTGGTCAAGGCCTCTGCAGGTTCATTTGAGCTATTGTCTAAACTCCTTAAAGGGGTATGTAAGGGAGTAAGGAGTTCAGACAACGGCTCATTTGTACATGCAAACCCTAAACCCAAAACGCCCTAGCTCATATTGACGCAGGAACTCGTGTTTCTCAGGGATGGCAATGTTTCCATGCAAGGTATAGGTTGTTTTTGGTAGGGTTTAGGGTTTGGGGGGTTTACATATATGGATTCTTTAGGTGGACACTCCACCCAGTAATTGTGATGATAAGGGATAATAATGATCATCTTAGGGTCCTCTTATATTCCAATTATACCACGTTTACAGGATGGGGGTCCACCTAAGGTATCTTGTTTTTCTTCAGCTGGTAAACCTATGAAACCCGGTATGACTACCCCTAAAAAAGGCTTATGAAGCCACTGTATCAACCCAGTTTCTATTTGTTTTTCGTTCCCTTACATATCCCTGTATAACGCCTTTCAGGGGAGGTGTTGGTCAGATGCTGGGCGCTTGCAGGCGGAAAGACACCATCTTCCTAAACCGTACGCCCCGAAAGCAACACGAGATTTTGGTAGTAAGGGCAAGTGTCGTACGATAGACATGGCGTTCTTCTTGTGGGCCGGGGTAATTAGAATCTCCATCTTCGAAAGAGCCCGATCCCTTGAACCCTAAGCCTGAAACCCTAAACCCTAAACCATGATTCCTCAACCCTAAATCCCCCAACCCTAAGCCCCAAATCTCTACACCCCCTGCTTCCTAGGGTCGAGTTCAAGGACCTGGGCAAGGAGCGCGACTGCTTGGGAGCAACCCGGGGCCAGTGTGTATGATCCAGGGTTCAAAGGTTCAGGGTGCAGAGCTTTGCAGCTCAAGGTTTAGGGTTCAGGATGTACAGCTTTGTGGTTTCAGGTTTAGGGTTCAGAGTTTAGGTAGCAGAGCTAATACTCCTGGCCTGGAGCTTAGAGAGCCTTTGCTCAATTTTTTTGGGTAGGGAGTTGGGGTCTGAGGGTGTAGAAGCCAGGCTTTCAGCGCGCAACACGCCTTGTAGGGGAATTCTGTGTGGATTTGAAAGGCTCTTGTAGGACTTATGTTGACCGGTTTTTTGATGTTTTCCCAGGTGTTTGTTCTTCGACTGTTTTGGTCGTCTTCAGTGCTCGGAATTGCCGCGTCCGCAAAAGATCGACTTTAGAAGGCCCAAATCTTCCCAAACCCTACAGTGAGGCTTGTGATCATGCCGCATGGGCCATAGTCTGAACTCCTGAAAGGGGGCTATATAGCAAGGGATGATATGAGGCACTGCTATAGGGGTTATTGATTCAGGGGGATAAAAGAAGTTTAGCGAATAGGTCAAATAGGAGCCCTTGTCAGATCTATCTTTACAAGAAGGACAGTAATGTGATTTCAGAACAAGTTCAGAACAAATGCGGTTCATGCACAGTTTCGGGGTTAGGTCAGTCGTGGGCTTGAAGGATCAACCCTAAACCCTAAACCCCTAGCTATCTACGGGTCGAGGCATCGGTTGGTCTGAGGTTAAGCTCGAAGAGAAGATGCAATTTCCAAAAAGAAGGAGTCCCAATATGGACTCCAATACGTCCTGATGCCCAATTGCAGGAGACCCCAAAGAGGGACAGAGCCGTAAACCCTAAACCCACAAGAGGATTCGAATATTCTGTCCCCTCTGAGTAGCACAGCTCCTCTTCCTCATTAAAGCAATGAACTCGATCTTCAAACCCGAAATTCCAACCTTCCAGAGATCTGGCTTGGAAGAACCCCTGCACATACCATTCAGCTATAGGTCTGACTTTATGACATTTCGTGCCAACTTACGTCCTATTGTGTTTCGCGCTATACCTGCCCAAGTCATGGGTGGGGGTGGTCGAAGCGTAAGTTCAAAAATCCAGGATCGTTTCAGGAGCGGTCAACAATCCTGCATGCCCACGCTACCTAAAAGCTTAAAGTTCAAGCTCCTAAACCCTAAGCCCCCGAACCCTAAAGGCACAAACTCAACCATACGGTAAATTTAAACCTGAAGCCTTAAACCTTTAACCCTAAAGCCTAAAGAAGCGTTTCGAAAGCCTCCAAGCAGGAGCTCTCTTACGCAGGCGACTGTGCTGAGCCAGCCACTAGTTTGGCCGAGCACACTAAGCTGCAAATCCGAAACCGAATCCGAAGCCGTAAGTCATCAAGGTCTAACATGCGAAAACCAAGCTCCTTAATCGGAAGCTCCACGCTACGATCCCTAAGCCCTAAAAGCTAAACTCTGATCCCTGAGCACTAACCCGAAGGCGTGAACCTTTACCCAATCGACTGGCGCAGGACTTCGGAAGCTCCATCACCTTCGCGAGAACCTTCCAGGCTCTCTTCTGGCTTTCTTAGAGCTTGGGGACACAGCAACTGAACGTTTCAGGGTGAGGGTCAAAGGTCCTGCTTTGGATTGAGAGGGTTTTATGTTTCAGGGCCATTGTTATCCGGCTGTACAAGGTTTCATTTTTGAGCAATTCAGGGTTTTCGAAAGGATTCCTTATGCTGTGGGCTCATTCTCGGAGGTTGCACTCACATCTTCTTGGGGGTGCACATGGGGTCTAGGGCTTGTGGGGACATGGCTGCCATAGATAGCCAAATGCTGATCACTTCGCCCCTTGTCAAAAAAACGCTCATGCAGTACGCCTGATATCGCCTAAACCTTAAGCCCTAAACCCCAGACCATAACCCCGCGGTTGATTTTATGGTACAGGGAGCGGAAAACAGTACTATTGGATCGCTTTGGTACTTGAGAGGGTTTCAGGCACGCGGTTCAGGGTTTAGGGTTTAGGGGGTTTCAGGGTTTAGGGTTGGTGGTTTAAGGTTTTATGGGGTTTTAGGGTTCAGGGGGTTCAGGGTTTAAATGTAAAGGGTTTAGGGTTTGGGGGGTTTAAGGGAGTTTAGGGTTTAGCTTAGAGGCTTTAGGGGGTTTAGGGTTTAGTTAAGGGGGTTAAGGGGCTCAGGGTTTAGAGTTTCGGGACCTCAGACGATCCCCTACATCTGGGACCTTCCAGAGCACCAACTGTTGGAACCTGCTAGATGGGTACAGGAATACTCCAATCTCAAAGTTTCCCAAGCAAATCTACATAAAGCCCCTTAAACCCTAAACCTTGGATACTGCCCCCCTTCAGTAACAGTTGGATAATACGTATGATATGGTTATATATAGCCCTTAATAGGACCCCTAGTATAGACTGTTAGTGGGTGGGGGCAGTACCCAACCTAAACCCTCATCTCTAGACCCTAGGGCTAGACGTTCTTCTTGTCAATCCGTGCCTGAACGGAAGAAAATATCTTTCCAGACTAGTACTTAGGTGGGAGTGCGAGAGGGAATGTAGGGACTGTCGTTAAGCGGTTTTATGGGGATGATTTACAGCAACGCTAAACCCAAAACCCTGAATTCACCCCCAGTCTCCCCCAAGCACAGGTAACTTACCTCAGGCCTGAAGATATGGAAGGCGCTGTCCTGTGAGGCTACACGAACTCTGGTGATGCTGGTTCAAAACAAGCCCCAAACTGGCAACGACAAGCATGTACCTAACATAGTTTCAGTCAGTCCTCGAAAGCTCTCCGAACGCAAGCACGAAACATGTCCTGCAAGAGGAAGCGTGTCCTGCCGCATTTCCAGGCAAATAACATGTACAAAGGGATGCTCGAGTATCAGGACGGGGTTCATCAAGGGAAGCTTTAGGGCTTGAAGGTGGCATTTGGTTAGGGTTTAGGGTTTAGGGTTTAGCCCTAAGCCCAAAACCCTTCAAGGTTTAGGGGCCCTATACTCCCAAACCCTACAACCCTAAACCCTGAAGCCCGAAGAAATGCTTGAGTGCATTCTGGGTGCTTGGGGGGGATGAGTATGTTGCCTATAACCCTGATAAAGCCACAGATTAACCCCAGCTGTCCAAAGATGAACCTATAGCCCCTCTTTAGAATAGGGGGTATATAATTGGGGTTATAAAGGGACAATGGAAAAGAACATGGAAACTACTCTATATTATACTCGGGTATATATTGGGATTATAGTCCCCCTTTAAGTAGATAGAATATGGCTTTGGGTACATGAGAATAAGATCCCCATATACCCCATATTCTATCTACTTAAGGGGGAATATACATACCAAGTCCCCCTGACCCTCCAAGTATGGCAATGAGATGTGGGGGAGTCTTGGGACAACGAGGATTCAGGGTTTCAGGCTTTGCCAGAGTTTAAGTTTAAGTTGGGGGTTTCAGGGTTTAGGGTTTCAGGTTAAACGCTTAACTTGAGCCCTGCCTATGCTTCCTTCCCCCCGGCCTGGCTTGATAGTCCAAGTATGAAGTAGTGTCAAGGGGGTTTACATAAGTTTGGGGTTGGGAGTGTAGGGTTTAGGGTTCAAGGTTTTGGCCAGTATCCCCTTTCATAGAGAATCAAAAGGAAAAGAAAATGGAACATGAAATGGAAGCTGGGTTCCCTAAACCCTAAACCCTAAACCCAGAGGGATTCTAGCGTTTAGACTTTAGGGTTACCAAGGGACCATGAAGGGCAGACGTAGAGCCCCTTTGGTGTTGTAGTCCAGTCCCTAACAATACCCTAGAAGGAACCTTAAGTCCCTAAACCCTAAAACCTACACATCCCTAAACCCTAAACCCTAATACCCAAACCCTAAACCTTAAACCCTAAAACCTACTGGGTGTCGGAACTTAAGCTTCATATTAAGCGTACAGCCTGGCGTCCACGCTCAGGGGCATCAACTTGCCTTCCACCCTACCCTAAGCCCCCAAACCCTAAACCCTAAGCCCGACCTTCAGCTAAACACGCTAAACTTTGAACCACATGGGCTTAGGGTTTTGGGCCTTGGGTCTCAATCCTGAAAAGCCAGCGGCACAAAATTCCTGGTCTATCCTTCCCAAAATTCATACCATGTTGGGTTTACGAGCCCAAAATCATTGGCAACTAGGCGTGCAGGTATACATTAGAATCGTGGCCTTGAAGCTTCCACCGCTATCCAGAACCCGGGATCTATTACGTAGATCCCCATGCAGGTTTCTAGAGATCACTCCATAGGAGTATAGGCTACCATGTTGGGGGTTCTACTTGTAAATCCTCCCAGATCCCCAAACCCTACAGCCTAAGCCCTAAACCCCAAACCTCAAGCCCTAAACCCTTGAACCTTAACCCTAAGCCTTAAACCCTAGCTTCTAAACCCTAAGCCCTAAACCCTAAGCCTCAAGCCCTAAACCCTTAATCCTTAACTCTAAGCCTTAACCCCTGAACTTCTAAACCCTAAGCCCTAAACCCTAAACCCTAAACCGTAAACCCTAAACCCTAAAGCCCTAAACCCTAAACCACCTGTCTGGGCACGGGGCATCCCCGGGCATCATCGCAGGACCGAGCTGACGCTGAAAACGCCATCCGAGAGCTCGATGACCGGAGGGTGGGCAACAGGGATTTAGGGTTCAGGGTTTAGGGTTTAGGGTTTAGGGTTCAGGGTTTAGGGACCGATATGGGCAGAAGGAACGGGATTATGGGGGGTTAGGGGTGCCTTAATAAGAAGGTTAATAACGGAAATTACTTGGGTACTGCCCCGCCTCAGTAACAGTTGGATAATAAGTATAAGATGGTTATATATAGCTCTTAATGGGGCCCCTAATATAGACTGTCACTGGGTGGGGGCAGTACCCAAGAAATAATTGAGGTTATGATTATCTGGCTGGGTTGTACTAAGTCCCTGTGACCCTCCAAGGAGCTCCTTGGGGCCGATGAAGGGAGTAAAGCATTTGCACTATAGTTTAAACTCCTTAAAGGGAGTTATATAGGGGATTCTATAGGGGACTACTATAGGGGTCATTAAGGGGGGATACTAGGAGTTTAGACTATAGCTCATTTAGCTACAGACATGTTCGGAGATTTCCCTAGGGGCTGTTGTTGTTAAGACATTTGACACATGATTCCCAGCTTTGAAGTTTAGAGTTTGTAGGGCCTAGGGTTGAGAAACCCTAAGCCCTAAATCCGATTTTTTAAATGTATGTTCCATGGTTTTGGGATTAGGGTCTACGGAGCTTGGTAGATTTTCAGGAAATTTCTGGGTTTCAGAGGGTGTTAATAAATGGGTATTCTGCGGTTGCTAGGGTCTATGTGTTCGTGTGCCAGGGTTTCTGTGTTTTTTCACGGGCTGAGGGATTATACAGCTTAAAACGGTTGGGTTTACTACCCGAAGCCCTAGACCCTAATAACCTTTCTATACCACCTGAAGGGTGGGGGGTTTAATATTATTCCAGGGTTTTGGGCTTTGGGCGTGCCCAGGCAAGGGTCCTTGGTTTACGGATCCGTATCTCAGGATGAAGCTACATGTTGGGTCAATCCCCCACCAGTACTGGATACCACAAGGGACTAGTGTAGGTAGACTAAGGCCCTTTTTAACTCCATATTAAGGAGCAGTTACTATACTGGGGACTGACCTAAGCTACGTGGTTTATGGGCGTTGGGATCAGTTATGAGCTCTTGAGGGCACGTACGCCCATTGGCCCTTGGAATTAGAAATCACCTTAAGCCCTAAACCCGAAGCCCTAAATTCTAAACCCTAAAAATCAGTCTTCTTCAACAGTTACATGGAGATCGAATGGAAGATCTAGAGTCACGTGCGTTAGTTGGTCCACATTTACAAATTTTAAGGACTTTGGGTCCTACAGTGGATGAAGGAAATCCTGCACCACTTAGGATCCCATATGCTGAGAAATTCAAGCGGGGCAAGCATTTGTTAGGTTAATTGTCTCCCAGAAAGGTACATTACGCAGGGTCGCAGGGCCGTCTGCAGAGCCCTTTCATGGCTGCGATATACTGGGTTGCTGTTAGGGAATTCAAATAATTAAGTTACCATCAGCGGTATATATAGTAATTAACAGAGTTTCCCCAATATAGTAGCTTAAGTTAAGTTCCTTAACAGCAACCCAGTACAGCAGGAAGCTCTTGTTTGCCTACTGGCCACACACGGCTACGGCATGCCACTCAACCCACAACTTCAAGCCGAGATTCTAACCATCAAGCCCTGGCCTACCAAGTGTGATTTTCTGGTTTAGGGTTTAAGCCCCCTAATACAGACTGTTACTGGGGGGCGGGGGGGGCAGTACCCAAGGTTTAGAGTTTAAGCTTAAACTTCAAGCTGTATGCCCAAAGCTCATCGCCTGAAGCCCTAAGCCCTCCCTACTATGCAAACGACGAAGGTGGAAGGCAGCAACCTCCGCCTACGAGCCTACTATACCGCAGAAGGACGAGGAGAGTCAAGTAGCAATTCCAGGGTTCTTCTTTTGGCATGCGTTTTCAGCATTTTTTGGCAATGTTTTGGGGGCTTTCATTTGTTTAAGCGCTTTGTTGGCCTTCAAGAATTACTCAAAACAACACCCCCTTAATCCTAAATAGAGACCTCCATCGTCCCCTTATGATCTCTATGTATACCTAGGGTCGCTAGGGCCCCCCTAAACCTTAAACCCTAAAGCTATATCAACCCTAAACCTTGAACCTTAAACCCTGAACCTAAACCCTAAACCTCAAACCCTAAACCCTAAAGCTATTTGAAGTTGCAGGCTTCGGGTTTGGCTTTGGTGTCAACAGCAGCATTCTGGAGCATGGACTAGATGAGGGGTTCCAAGCATTAGGATTTCGGGTTTAGGGCCTGGGGTCCCTATGACATGGGTATGAGGGGTTTAGGGTTAGGGGTTAGATTGCCATAGTATGGGTATATGGCAAAGAACAGGCATTCCTTGAAACATAATAAGGACTATAGTAGTGTTGGATCTATATTGGGGTCCCCTATTTTGGGAAATCACCAGATTAGGCTTCACCAAGCACTTTTGCCAAACGAGACCTCCCCACCTTCTAATAATGAATATTCCCCATCAGTCGGTACTGTATTGGGGATCGTTATTATTGGGGGGTGTAAGGGGGTAGGGGTCAGTTATATTTAAGGGCTGCCGCCGCT
>CAJNIZ010008160.1:0-15062 GCA_905231905.1 Symbiodinium pilosum
ATATATATATATATATGCCCCCTTATAACCCTACAGAGCCTATACCCTATCAACAACCCGGCCCCTAAACTCCAAACCCCTACATCCTTTATACACCCCGGAACCCTAAACCCTAAGCCCCTATATAGGGTTGAGGTACATGTTAGTTTTTTGTGAAACACAGCTGATACACTTCTTATTCCAATACGTTTGGAAACCCTGGTCCACGCTGAACGACATTTTCTCGAAGAGTTTCTCAATCTTCTCGCGACCCCCGCTGGAAGTATCCTTGTACATCTCAACAAATTCTTGGGGTACCAAATGTGTACCATCCTTGCGGGGTTGCATCACCCTTCTGAGGCGCTGCGCGGCGGCACGATTCGTGAGGTTTTCCAGCACCAAAGCTGGGGCAGGCTGCTGCGTTCCAGCACCGCAAGGATTCTTGTCTTTGTTGTCTGGGATTGCTTGAAGTGCTTCGGGACGGGTGGTCAGGATGCTTTCGTTCGGGCTGGACGGTACGGATCCTGTGCTTGCCGTAGCGGTCCTTGCTGGAGAACTGGTGGTGGATGGGCACTCGGTGCCCACAGTTGGCGCGTCACCCTCAGGCCCCCCAAGGTCCACAGGCTTGCTGGGGTAGTGCAGAGTGTCTCTTCTGGTTGCCTGCGTGTCGGCTTGTGTGTTGCTGATGTTTGTGCCCTGGCCGTGATCTGTGTCTTTCATGTCTGCTTCCGGGTGGTCATCCTTGTCTTTCGCGTGTGCTTCCGGGTGGTCATCCTTGTCTTTCGTGTGTGCTTCCGGGTGGTCATCCTTGTCTTTCGCGGCTGCTTCCGGGTGGTCATCCTTGTCTTTCGTGGCTGCTTCCGGGTGGTCATCCTTGTCTTTCGTGTCTGCTTCTGGGAGGCAGTCCTTGTCTTTTGTGTCTGTGTCCAGGTTGCTCTGCTGGCTTGTGCGCACGTGGTTCGCGTCTGCCTTTCGCGCACTTTCCGCACCCTCATCATCACTGTAGATGCGGAATTCTAAAAGGGCATCCATGCTTGCAAAGCTAATGTTTCCTGGGGAGTACGGATCTAAACCGCCTGCTGGAAGGCATCCATGCTCTGGGGTGACTGCTGGACACGTGTCTTCCTCAGTGGGTTCTATCAAGGCTTCTTCACACTCAGGGGCAAGTTCGGGCTTGCGCTCCATCTCCGTGTCGGATTCAGTAGCCTCAGCTATTTGTTGCATGGGGTCAACAAGGAAAGTTCTAGACAATGTAGCAGCTAACTGGTGTATAGGGGGAGGAATAGTATAATTGCACTAGTGGTGGAGGTGCACGGTGGCAGTGGTAGTGGTGGTGGTGGTGGTGGTGGTGGTGGTGGTGGTAGTAGTAGTAGCAGTAGTAGTAGTAGTAGTAGTAGTAGTAGTATAGTAGTAGTAGGAGTAACTCTTGTAAAAGAATAAGCAAGCAGTTCTATGAAGGATGGACTCATGTCATAGGGCTCTAGGGTGTTTGTCCGCTTCTCCCAAGTAAGCAAGATACTTGCCCCCACCTTCATGCAAGCTTTCTCCAGAATGCTCAGCTATATGAGACACTCAAGCCTGAAGCCGACCTCATCGTGTATATATACAGAATACAGAACTGAAATCACACTCACAAATTTTGAAACCAGCTCCTACAGGGGTGCATCTTGCGAACACTCCATCACAGTGCCCCGTCAAGAAGCCTTGTGCCCTATAAAGCAATTATTATTCGGGTAATTTTTTTTTACCACTATACCACTACCACCACTACTACTACTACTACTACTAAGATGACTGCTCACCACTACAAGTGTTACTTGTAACCCCAGCAAAACAAGAAGGGAGTTTGGAAAGATGCGCCTTCCGAAAAGCAGACCAGAAAATGTTGTCAAATTGCACATTCAGTCAATGACCCTCCCTGCTTAGCTTGAACCTTGTGCGCTTGTTGCAAAACATCCCGTCCATTCAGGCTATTACTTGGCTGGAAGTGACAATATCCTTTGGAATAAACCATGCACTCCTAAGACCCAAGGAAATTAGAAGCTTCCAGAACAAGTCACCTCTTCCTTTGCTAGAAGCAGCCTCAAGGAAGCATCATCCATGTCCTGGAAGATCAGGTCTTGCGCAGGCTCGCTCGAAGAAGCGAGTTCCTCCTTCAATGCCTTGGATTTCAGGCTAGACTAGTTGGGGTATAGCAGGTTTGGGATATTATATGGGCAGATCAGGAAAGGAACCTGCACTTCTTTCATCATCTCGGCATCAGTTTTCAAAGATGCTGCCCGTTGTACTCCGAGTCCATGCTCCAGGGTCTCGCTAGACCAAAGGTTCGATCGCAGGCTCATGGCAGCGACGAAATTATGGCTTACAAAAACCGTTTTCAGGGCAGGTACGGGAAAAAACGCCGGAAGTTCGGGTAAAAACGCCGGAAGCTCGGGAAAAAACGCCGGCGCCATAAGCTGTTTTCAGGGCAGAAAGGCTGAGTTAAATAGTTCAGGGCATTTTTCAGGGCAGCTGGCGGGGCAGTTTTCAGGGCAGTTTTCAGGGCAATTTTCAGGGCAGTGGACCTTTCAGGGCAGTTTTCAGGGTATATATTCCTTGATCATTGGACTTCAGTTCTGGGTATCTGCAGACAGCTGATGGCTGATGAGGCAATTGCTTATTCCTGGGAGTTGCCATGCATGGAGCATGCCCACACAAGCAGTGAAATTAGGACACCGAGTGCATGTTTCGCCCCGTGCGCACGCTGATATCACCGAAAACCTGCACTTGAATTGCATGCGCAATCCTGCATGTGTATGTCTGTCACACACACGCAAATTAATTGCCTGCCTAGCCTACCGCACTGGAAGGACTCCTTTTAGGGACTCAGGCAGCATCAAGTGTTTGCTACAGCGAATGTAATCATAAGCTGAGTAGAGTTCAGCGTCCAGCCAATCACTCCCATTTGCCCCACGCAGCATCTCCTCAATGCTGTTTGGTAGAGGCACCTAGGATCATCTTTTCAATTAGGCTTCTGGGCAATCTTTGTGTACAGGCCCCCATGAGAACTCTGCTTGGAATTTGGGCAACAAGATTTTACACATTTAGCGCAGACGTGAATACAGGGGTCGAGACATTCATGGCCAGACCTCCAGCTTAGCAGAAACATTACACACCAGTATAGATCTAAACCTTTCAGCAGAGCGGTCTTTCTCTAGTAGTCCAAAGGGATCCCTGGTTGTACTACATAGTAGGACACTCGGGTAGCAACTGGCGCCTCAATCAATACGGATTCTGGATGTCAGCAGGGTCTCCCCAAATTATGATAAAAGTAAGGGGCATGCTACTCTTCTGCCAACGGCCACCCTTCAGCAACGCAATACTGTTATTCGTGCAATTGAACCCCGTCATCTTGTTCAGCTATAGCAGAAGCCCACGCGAATGAAGAGCCTGGCCTCAGGCAGTCGGGGCCCTTCCTGGATAATCTCTGCCCGGATCTTCAGCATGTGGGCACAGAAGGGGATTGGATATAGCCTTGCATGGATACATGTCTGGATTACAGGTAGTTGGGTACTTTTAGGGTAGGGATGGCGACAAGAAGGTTTTAGGTATTGAGGCTCATGGTATTACACAAAACAAGCAAGTTTCTACTTGCGAAAAGGTAGCTGGGTGGGTTTCAAGTGCTTTGACCCCTTGTAGCGGGTCTGGCCGGCCCGGTCTTTATACTTGACGCAAGTCTTCACTGCAGATTTCAACATGGCTTTTTGTAAAGGCCCAGAGAAGAACCTCCTGATCGTTTGCGAGGTACTCCACAAACTGGTCCTTTTGCAACATGCGTGACCCCATGCTTTCATCCAGAAGGACTGCCTCCACACCTTAGACGCTTAAGGAGACCAGCAAAATGGATTTACTGGGTTCAGCTAAAGTACGTAATGTTTCTCACAAAATTTCTTTGTTTTTCTAAGGGCTTCCATTATTCATATGCTCTGGGACCCCAAGCCAGCATGTGGTTTTCCAAAAGGCATGTTTCATGCGAGCCAGGGATTCATGATGTTTGAATTGGGGGGGATGTAGGAAGGTACACCTAAATATGCACAAACAAATGTCCCCCACCCTACCCCCCCCACCCACCCCCAACCCTTCCCTCAAATGCATACTTAGGGTGTAGTTGGGGCCCCCCAACCCCCCCAACGGAGGGGCATCAGTTGTATACCGGCCCCATCCCCCATCCCCCATCCCCCCCATCCCCCCGCGTCCCCCCCATCCCCCCCATCCCCAGCTTGGAGGAATCATGAACAGGGGTGTGTGCCATTCATGATTGCTCCAAGACGCACAGATACCATCACAAGTACCATAGGGACCCACAGCTCGGCGCCTCTTTATGACCATTGCGGGGAAGCCTTGATTGCGGTTTTACTTAATGCACCACCCCAAATCCCCAAAAAACCTACTAAGCTAGTGTCTCAGCCATGCACCGTCTCGTGTGTAACATATATCACTACACATACAGAGACAAAATGCCGTAACACATTATACCTGGTAGCACTACATAGACAAGCAGGCGCCATACCAAATCATGCCCGGTATTTGATGTGATACATGTGCATCACTACGCACAAGCAAAATGCTGCTGGGCCGTATCAAATCATACCCCCTACCTCGTGCGATACGTGACTACACGAATAAACAGACACCGTAACAAAACAAAGCCACTAACTATCTCATGTCATAATTTCAGCACATGCAAGAGCAAAATCCTACTGGTTTGGGAGCACTGAAGCCGGGATGGGTTCTGAGGGCTTGCTTGGGAGCTTGGGGGTCCACTCTTTAGTTGCCTTCGGGATTGTAGAGGGTGTAATAATGGGTTGATTAGGGGATGAAGGGGGTCTGATGGAGCTCCCGGTTTGGGAGCGCTCAAACCGGGAAGGGTTCTGAGGGCAGCTTGGGGGTCCTTAGAGTGTATTCGGGATTGTGGAGGGTCGACTAATTGGCCAAGAATAGCAGCACAATCACACTAACATATAAATGTGTTTGGAACGTCTACCGTATATACTGTATATAACCCTATAAACCCTATAACCCTCACCACGTAATGCCGTAACAAATCATGACCCCTACCTTGTGTGACACATCACTATATATGTATACTGCCTAAATTATCCAAGCGTGTATAATGTTTGAAAGAACACGGTACATATACCCTTTTTAAAGCCCTACATATCTTATATAGACATAAAGGCCCCACGCCATTGTAAACCTTTACCTGGAAAACTACTTTGACATTCGTATACTGTTTCAGTGCTGCCGATTGACAAAAGCCTTCTTTGCTACAATGCCCCATTTGCAAAACCTGAAAACTCAAACTTAAACCCTGATGATACTTGTATACCCTACCCTACAGGCCTTTGGGGTTTATACGAAATTGATGTAGGGGTCGGTATAGGGGGTCTCGTTTTGGTCGGGCCCGGGATACTAATGAGGATTCTGTAGATCCAGCTTTGCATGAAGTCTGAAGATGCTGGCGCAGTCCTCTGTTATTGTACAACCCTCATACAAGTAAAGCCCAAAGATTCGAAGGGTACTATAGCCGTATATACTCTATAAATGTATATGCACCCCAGGTCACGTGGCTTCGTGGGCCGTCCGTACATATAGGAATTTGGGTCCTTCTTGCTGGGGAGGAAGAGTGACTATTTTGAGAATTTTTTCCCATGAAGGAACGCCTGAAACCCAAAATGCAGTTCCAGGATTGACCTACTATAGGGGCCTGAATATTGACCATATAATGATGGCTTGGGTACTACTCCTGCTCAGTAACAGTCGGAGAATCTTGTAATCTAAGTATGTACAGCCCGTATATGACCCCTATATATACTTCTACTGGCTTGGCAGTACCCTAAATCTTATAAACCCTACGAATGCAAGTCATGGTAGCAGCACCTTTTCAGTGTAACCCGAACTGCGTAAACCCCCTGCCTGCTTCTACGACAAACCCTTCCTACTATTTTCAATGCCAACAAGTATCGGTTATGCCACGAGATTTCAGAAGATTCACAAAGTCCATGAATCGGGGATGCCTGTTCAAAACGGTTGACCCGGGATTTTCGATAACTGGGACCATCTCCAAGGCCACTGCGACCAGCAAAAGCATCATTGACCTGGGGACAAAGGCAGGTTCTTTTTGAGATCAGGATTCTAGGACAACAGGAGATAACAGGGTGTGCATAGGGTTAGGGTTTCGGGTGGCCAAATAGACATTTTTTTCTCTCAAATCAGGCCGGGCTGTGAGCTTGTTGGCACGGTACACAGATTGCGCCGTGGGGCTGCCCGTTGGTAAGAAATGACATCGCAGGTTCGTTCCCTTGTTTATAGGAACATAGGTGCTGCAGCAAATGCCAAGCACTAGGAGTGAATCTCGAACTTTGCCACGTAGCATAAGTGACAGGTGTAACCTCAGATGCTTCAGGTTTCCAGGGGTATGCTGGGTTACATCGAGTGGTCGGAAATGAATACAGGAAATGCTCCCAAAAAACAAGCAGCAAGAATCCTGCCGCGGTATTGATGTCCATAGAGGGGTCCATGTCACGGTCCAGAGCCGCAGTTTGAAGATTGAGTGCTTTGCCCATTCGAGCAATTCGGGCAGCTCCAGCAAAGAACTCTAGTACTTGCAACTCTGGGGAGCCATCATCATGTAGTCCTGGAACATGAAGAAAGCTCAGTAGGATGATGATCTCAAGTAGTTCCTGGACCAAAATAGAACTACAACCACTTGACAAGTTCAAATATTGTGATCCATATATGTTTTACTCTCTGCTAGCCTTCGGTGCTTGCAGCCAAAGAAGACGCCCCAAAACCCTTCGGTACTTTGGAGGCAGGCTTGTGCAGCTGGTCTTCATTGCCAGCCGCAGGTGCAAAATGTCTGCTCGGGGATACGAGATGCACAAAACATACTTAGCTTCCGCTGAAACATCTGCTCGCCACAGTTGCCGAACGTAATGAATGTAGCTACACACAGCCGAAGCTCTGATGACCCTACTCTGAGCAGCTTGGCAGTGAAAGACAGGCACATTTTGTATGCACAAACGAACCATCACTGACACTCAGTTTGTGGCTAAGTCTATACCCCTTTCTTTGTACACTTGGTCAGTTTAAACGAATCAAAACATGAAGCCATAAGTTCATACTACCTTTACCCCATCTATATATTTGCCTGACCCATCAGCTGAAAGCTTCCTGAATCCATTCCAAGAACACCAGCTAATCTGATTAGACGATATCCCAAACAGATCCGTACGAAGCCCAAGACCCTTATGAAGAATGCTCCCACCAATACTTTGATGAGCTGGTATATGTCTTACATTTTGAGGCTTGGCGATAGGGACTGCCATACTCATACACGGCTTATTGGTACAGATGTCCTTGGGGCCTTCTTGTACACAGAAGTATGCTGCTTAGCATTGGAAACTCCTGTGCGTAATTGCTTGGGCAGGGCAAGGCTGATGTTGTCACGGTGGTAAATTTGAAGAGTCAAGAAGGACTTGGCCTAGCTGGATTCCTCCCATTGTATATTATATGTATAGGGTATAAGATTTGATGTGCCATCACAACCCACGCCCAAATGTTTCTGATATTATGATTAACCCAAAAACTGGATAAACCTTATGAACCCTTTCAAGCCCTAGTAGCCCTATAAACCAGTTAAGCCCCATCCCTATATAAGCATAGGCCCCATAAATCCTCTAAACCCCGTCTATAGACCCTATCAACCCTGTACACCTCATAAACTCTATAAACCCTATAAACCATGTAACCCTATAAACCCTGGAAGCACATGCCCTATGGACCCTATACACCCAAAAAACCCTATATACCCTATAAGCATAAGCCCTATATAAGAACCCTATATATGTATATATATATATATACACATTAACCCTAAACACTCTATCAACCCCATACATTATAAACCCTACAAGCTCTATAAAATGTATAACACCATAAACCCTATGTAAGCATATGCCCTCTAAACTTTTTATATATATATATATATGTTGACCCTATAAGCCCTATAAGCCGTATGAACCCTATAAGTCCGGAATCTTAAAAACCCTAAATCCAACCAGAAAACCAAAGGCTGTGCACAGCACGGGGTGGAAGAACCTCCCCCAGAAGCCTCCGAGGAGACTTCATGAAGGCCGAAACGAACGCCAAGTAGGTGTGCTCGATGCATCAGTACCTCAAGGTCATGAATCACACGTGGGGGGGGCCAACTGTCTCCTTCAATCAAAGCACGCAGAGAGCAAGCATTCTTTTGTGGCCGCGCGCCACAAACAGCAATCCAGGATCCGGTCGTGTGCCCGTAAATGACAGCATGTGATTTCAAATCCCCCTGCCCAGCTAAGTAGGTAGCCAGGTTCACACATTCGCACGCCATACTTTGGCAAGTGTGGAGCAGTCTGTGGCGACAAGGAGTTTAGCAGTTTCAGGAAACCAGCTGAAATCTTGATGTTTGATTTTTCTACACGCAGGTTGCATGCACCATGTGTTCCCCCAAGCTGCTCTCCCCACTTCCACACCCTTTGACTTGTATACTGCACAGTCCCCCTGCGCTTCACACTTGCGCTTCCTCAGGCGCTGTCGCGAAGGTAGCCTGCAGGGTATGCCAGCTATGCAAAAACACGCAAAGCTTGAAAGATTACATAACTGGGAAGGACTTTGTACATGCACCTTGGGTATCCTGCAGGCCCAGAAATGTCGGCACGCATTTGGCCACGAGCTTCTCAATCTTTCGGGGATCCTCGCCATCAGCTTCAGCCAGCCCAGTCTCCATGCAGTGCTTCCAGAACTTGGCCTGCAAAACGAAAGCTTGCAATCAATTAGCTATTTAAAAGACCATTCGTATGATATTTCATGACTCGCTCAAGATCTATAGATGTCCTCCAGCGCCAGTGGTCGCTTCAATCTCGGCCCAATCTTCAACTCATAGATGTCCTTCATGGCTGTCCATCGTCTGGCCGCCACCATGTCCTTCTGGGGCTTGTAGCGGCGGGCAAACGTTGCCTTTTCTTTGATGGTCTTCGCTGGTGCTTTCTCCGTGCCGGACTCAATCTTCCGCTTCTTCTCAGGAACGTGCTTCTCCTCAGACTGGCTGGCCGATGACGCCCGCTTGGCCCTGGAACTCGTCGCTGGCAAGCCCTCCTCAGAAGCATGTTCATCGGCATCTATGTCCTTCTCGCCAGCCTCTGGCTCCAAAGCCTCTCCGGCTTCAGCAGTGTCCTTGGCTGGATCTTTCGGCTTGGCTTTGCCTTTTGCAGAAGCCTTGGCCTTGGCTTTGGCTTTGTCCTTAGGCTTGGGGCCAGGTTTGGCCTTTCCTTTTGCCTTGGCCTTACCTATGGGTCTTCCTGGCTTTCTTTTGGCCGGCTCCTCTTTCGCGCCATCTTTCCAAGCACTCTCTTCCTCATCCTTTGGCTCCGCGTTCTTCATGCCATCTCTCAATCGAAGTTGCTCTTCACGGGAAAGCTGAGTGTCGTCATGGAAAAGGTCATCTTCCATCCTCACCAGATCCTGCTTTGCAAGGTCCTCCTTCTCCTTCATTTCCTGCTTCTTCTTCTGCTTTGCAGGATCTTTCTGCTTTTCCTTGGCCTGGTGAGGCTCCTGACCCTCCACTGTCTCATCACTGGACTGGAGAGGAACCTTCTGACCCTCCACTTGCTCAAGGTTCTGCGGATTCTTCGCCATATCCTCATTGGACTGATGAGGAACCGTCTGATCCTCCACTTGCTCAGCATTCGGACTCTTCTCCACATCCGCCTTGGACTGATGAGGAAACGTCTGACCCTCCCCTTGCTCAGGAATCGGACCCTCACGGTCATCAACCGAGTTGCCCATGAGCTCGTGATTCTCAGACACTGCTTGAAATTGCTTCTGAAGGCTCTTAGCTATTGGCGAGAGGTCACAGACCTGGGTGTCGTCATAGACCGCTGGCACAGGAGTCGAGGACAAAATCGGGCGCGCAGACGCCGCAGCACGCTCACGCCGCTGAAGCTCATCCCTTATATAGAGTCATGTGTTGGATTGAACATTCATAATTGGGGGCGTAAACCCTAGGTTATGAACGGATACTATACCCAACCTTTTAACTAATGAAAGCCGCATGACTTCAGCAACCTCAACCGGGCCATTTTAAGAGTCCGCTCATCAAAAAGGATTGGGTCCTTCTTAACGGCCACGGGTGAATCACTGATCTCAATGACCTTCTTACTGCAAGGTCCAGTCTCTGCACCCGTACTGGGAGGCGAACCAATCACCATCTTCTCAAACTCGTCCGTGAGGCCCGAACTAAGGGAAGCAGACTTCTGCGGGGTCCCTTTCGCATCCTTGGACCGCGTGGCCGCCTCACACTGCAAGGCTGCTCTAAGCTGGTCATCCGTGACGTCATCAGCAGCTTCAGCCATGTAGTCAAAGCACATGTCGCTGTCACTACCATCCCCTGCCACAACTTGACTATCTTCAACTTCTTCAACTTCTGCAAGCCGTTGCTTGGAACGCTTCGATTTCTTAGGCTTCCAGTACTTGGAAATGAAATCATAGATCGCCCGAAGACCAGGATCCTTGGCAGAAATAGGTGCAACAATGCCAATGTAAGTGTGCATGGATTTACAACGCAGCAATTCAGCTGAAAAGCCCTGCGGATAGACTCATCATGTCTGCGGATGAGAAGGGTCATGAAGGCCCTCAAAGTCGTTCCATCAACATTGACGCGAATCTCATTGTCATCCATCATCAAGCCTTTCCGCACTTGCCTGACCTGTTCAGGAAAAATTGTCCAGACAAGAACTTTTGCATTAAATCCAAAGTTATATGACTCAGTGACATACCCCCTGCATGGCCTCATATCGCGCAGCTTCAGCTGGAATGGTTTTGGGCTTGTTCGGGTTTTGCGGAACCCAAATGTGCACCAGGTATTCCAGGATTTTGGAATTCAAAGCCGCCGAGTCCAAGTTTATGATTCCCACCCGCTTCGTGTCGGCCCACTGGAAAAAGGTTCCTTCCTTCAAAGTACGGTAACGAAGGCCAGGGTCTTCTGAAACTTTCTCGCTCAAGCCTTTCAGAAGTAGTTCTTCTGCGCTTGGCTTTGGGCCATCTTCTTGCGATGACCCCATAGCAGCACTCAGGCCTACAGAACAGTAGGCCACTGGAACCCAAATGCTGATCGGCGGCCTCATGCTGTAACATAGTAATTTTGAAGCCCATCACGTATGAACACAATGGGGGTGGGGCACTGTGCCAGCAAGTAGAGACAACCACAGCCAGCGCGCCATCACATCATTCACCTGCGTGGGAATCGTGTTTGAGATTTGTCAAGGAAGAGAATGTCAATTCCATGCCCAGTATATACTTGGAGGGTGCCCGAATTATGTCCCTTTTGGGGGTAAGTACATTTTGGGCTGTCAGAAATAAAATACAGAACTGGCCATAGTTTCAGGAACCCTCCATACATGCATGATTTTGCCGCTAGCGTGCCCCCAATGCCCCTGAAGGGAGCAAGTTCCAGCCAAGTATGTACATCAAATCTTATAGCAAGACCCCCTAGCCTATCAGCACAGCACCTTGATCCAATGATCTCAGTTTGCCGGAGGTGCCTCGATCGAAGCAGTGAGCGGGGCTACGAGATCCTATGCTATCAAAATCACAATACAAGATCATTAGCTCACACTTGAAATTACTAAGGCTTGTACTTTGGGAACCTTCTTGACCACAGTGTACAAGTAGTGAACAAGCCCACCCGCACGGAAGTTCTGCAAGAGAACCCATGCGCGCTTGTCTGACAGCGGCTCCTGATGTGCATAGGTAAACCCAATTCAGAGAAACGGAGTTACAAGCAAGTCTGCCTGCGCAAGCGTAACCAAGAGGATAGAATATATCGGATTGTAACAACATGGAAAGATCGCCTAAAATTAGCATGTGGTCTTGCCTCTGGGACCACATTCATCAGAGCCTGGCATTGGAGCCAAAAGTGGTCCGGGACGTTCTGCAAGCCTTCAGGGTTATATGCAAGCTGTTGTTCTTATTGTGCTCAAATCCTTCTTGTATACTTGGATGCGGTATGCTAATGGCCTTCGCGGCAGAACTCCTCATAAGTTGCCACATTGAGGCGTGCCAGCGTCCCACAAGCACTAGACATTGCTGCAGGCTTTAAGGGGCTCTTGATAAGAATTGATCCAACAAAAGGCTGCCAATGGGTTGCGTCTGAGTGCACACATGGTACAGTTGTGCAACCATGTGCGCAGTAAAGCAGCAGCGTGTGTAGAGCTCGCAATGGGTGGGCGCACCTCATAGTAGCCCTTCAAAAGGCCCAAAAGGAGCTTGATTCGAGCTCAGATAGCTATCGAATATATGGCTTCCATGAATAACAAATTGCCCCTGAAGCCTGAAAACCCAAAAAACGCCTGCAGGCGTTATTTCCGCCGTAGATCCACCTTAGGCGCCTTTTCCAGAAAAGGCGGAAAATACCGCCGTAAAGGTGTACCGGGTAACCCTTAAGCCCTCAATCCTAAAATCCCAAGCACTAAAGCTTAAGCCCTAAATCCTAAAGCCCAAGCCCTGAATCCTGTGAAGCCTAAGCCCTGAATCCAAGAGCCTAATTCCAAAACCCTAAGCCCTAAATCCTAACCCCCCCAAATCCAAATCCCTAAGCCCTAGACCCTAAACTCGAAACCCTAATCCCTCAACCCCAATCCTAAAACCAGGATACCGCTCCCTTTCGGTCTTCCCGCAGCGACGGCGGCTTTTCCCTGGCCGTCGGGGTGGGCGCCTCTAGCAGTGATGGGCTCAGGAAGCAACTCGGGGAGTCCAGCCTAGGTAGTGCCAACAAGAAGAGCAAAGTGTTTAGGGTTTAAGGTTCAGGATTTAGGGTTTGGGGCAACCCGAGTAACAGACCATCCCAAACCTCAAAGGAACTACAGTGGAGCGTTCAGGAAATTCTTTATTGCAGTGACTTACCGCATCTCATGCAAGATATCCTCGTGCGTTTCTTAATGGTATACTACTCGTTTAGAAGGTGTTGGACTCTGTAGATGCATTGAAAATGTTTAGGCTTCATACGGCTCTAAGGATTTGGTACCAGGGTTCAGGTATCCTTGGCAGCTTCCAAAAGTCTAATCCTGATGTTGATGCGAATACAGGCAACCCTACTGACACATTTGTGGTGGTGTTTGTTTTTTTGGGACAATCGACGCCAGCCAGCAGATGTTGACCTGCGCTTGGGAGCCTTAGTAGATGCTGTTGACACCCCTAAACCCTAAACCCTAAACCCTAATCCCTGAGGCCTAGTCATGCACAAGACGGAAAAGGAGCGTTGCAAACGAAAAGTTAATCCTACAGGACCTTTCAGCCAAAAGTCTCCAATCTCGAGCTCCGAGTGAGCGTCAAATCTTAAACCAAAAGCTCTATAGTCCCCCTTAAGCAGATAGAATATGGCTTTGGGTATATTATAATAAGATCCCTATATAACCCATATTCTATCTACTTAAGGGGGCGACTATACGCCCCAAAACCCTAAACCCTGAACCCTAATCTCTACCTACTGAAGGGGGACTATAGACCCTGAGTGCAGGGTGCTGATCACTGCCGGACTTTTTCACTAAACCCGAGACCCTGGAATCCAAGCAAAAATCTTCAATCTTGAGCCCTAAAGCCTAAACCTCGCTTTTCAAGCACTAGCAAGAGGCTGTCGCCGAAGCGGCTAGACGTTAAAGCCTGAACCCTGAACCCTACACCCCTAAACCCCTGAACCCTACACCCTTAAACCCTAAACCCCTAAACCCTACAGACCTCTAAGCCCTGGAACCCTTAATCCTAACGCCTAAACCCCTAAACCCCAAGTGAGTAGCATTGTATTAGGATACTACTGTGCCCAATATAGAGTAAGATTATATCCTCCCTTTGGGTATAGTATGTTTTATAAGGATTATAATCCTACTAGGTTCAACCACCAAAAAAACACCCCCTAAACCCCAAGTGAGGCATAGTCTAAACTCCTAGTATCCCCCTTAAATAACCCTTATAGTAGTCCCCTATATAATCCCTAATATAGCCCCCCCTTTAAGGAGTTTAGACTATAGCTCAAGTGATCCCAAACCTTAAACCCTAAATCCTAAACCCTAAACCCCAGCAGTTGCGAGGCTTCGAGCCTGGAAGTCCTGGCGGGAAGCTCCGGCCTGAACCGTCCCTCCTGGCTAGGCTCGGTTTAGGGCTTGAACTTACTGGGGGTTCGTAGGGAATATGGACAAATATATAATATATTTAAACATAGATATACATATATATAAGTATATGTGTATGTATGTGTGTGTATATATACATATATCGAGAGAGAGGGTTAGATTTTTTCGTTTGTAGGGAATATAAGGGGTCTGCTGACAGGGATTACAGAGGGCTTCTACTCTCTAATTAATTCCCCCTTCTAGCCACCAGTAAGTTATGGGCTTGCGGTTGAGTGGAGCCGGTAATGCACTTGTGTACTCTGACCCTGGATTTTGGAGCCTTCAGAGCAGTCGGAAAAAGCTTCGATCAACAAATCTTGTACACCTCCGGCTGCTGTACACCCTAAATCCTATATAACCCATTACAGTAGTTTCCATTTTCTTGTCCATTGTCCCCATATAGCCCGCCCCAATATAACCCTAATCTTGCTGATGCCCTACATGGTGAACCCAGACCCCAAAAAAGATCTAAAATTAGATCCCCTAGAACCATAGGAGGAATTACATAAGGATTCCTTAAACCCTAAACCTTAAACCCTGGTCTATCTAGGGAAATCTAATTTTTAGATCCTCCCAGGGGTCTGGGAAAGCAACCCCTGGTGTTTTCGGCCATGGAAGATTTACCTGCGGCAAGCTCTCCTTTGCGCGGGTTTAGGGTTTAAGGGTTTAGGGTTTAGGATTTAAGGGTTTAAGGGTTTAGGGTTTAAGGGTTGAGGGTTTAAGGTTTTAGGGTTTAAGGGTTTAGGGTTTAAGAGTTTAGGGTGTAAGGGTTTAGGGTTTAAGAGTTTAGGGTTCAGGGTTTATCCTGGAAGCTGGCAATTGGGATGGCTCTGAAAAGTA
>CAJNIZ010008162.1:0-15059 GCA_905231905.1 Symbiodinium pilosum
CCATCCTCTAAGCTCCTAGTATCCCCTTAAGACCCCGGGGGGGAGGGGGGGGTTTAGGGTTTAGGGTTTAGGGTTGAGGGTTTCCCCTATAGAAACCTTTATGAAATCCGCCTTTCAGGAGCTCAGAGTATGTACATCAATTCTTTCAGGCGTCCTCTTGGGTGCAGCCTGCCCCTGCTCATCATCGGCCAGGCAGTCAGTATCGGACCGGTACAGCACCTGCACATTTCCGTTTGGTTGGGTTTAGGGTTCTTGTTTAGGATTTTTGGGGTTAAGGAGGTCTGGAGGGGGTCAGGGAGGGTGAGGGATTAGAAGTCTAGAGTTCAACGACTCAGGTGAGCGTCTATCTGACTATGATATTGGGAAATTCCACATTTTATCTACAAGGTGGACCATAACCCGAAGCAGGGCACCACACAGACTTGAGGCTGTATTGAGGACCATAAAGAAGTTCTCAAGCTCGGGCTCCAGGAATCTGTGTAAGATTTCCCATGCAGTACAAGAGGGGATTGGGATAATATGGGGATAATGGAAATAAAGTGAAAGCTACTATACCTAGGGTTATACATCGGGGAAGGGCTTAAGATGTCCGGCTTAGGTAAGATTCCAGAACTAAGGGCACTTTAAAGTCGGATCCTGCTATCCGAATTCCTGCTGCCCCCTCCGCCCAAACAAAGCTTGTTTTGCTGCTCCTTCCGCTGCGCCCAGCACCATATTGTTTTGATGAAGTCACAGGCCTCCATGCTTATTGGAACCCAACACCTGGGTTGGCTACTATGGGTTTGGGGTTTAGGGTCTGCTTGGTTGGGAATCACTAGTAAACTTTAGGTAGTGGGTTGCAAGTAGAACCTGAACCCACTTAGAGGTGGCTTCTGTTGTTCTTCCTCTCGGTAGCCCAGTAACCTTATTACAATAAGGGTGCCCTTTTTCCCTCTTGGTATATTATATCAAAGAACCCAATACCCAAAAATGGCAAAAGGGTACCACTGGGATTCCGAGTCCTGCGGGGGATGCTTCAAATTACAATGCCCTGAAGCAAGGCAGGGCTGCTCTTCAGGAACTTAGCTTACGTTACCATTTCAAGGTAAGGAAACCATCTCGTTTTCTGTATACCCACCGTAGCTAAACCCCTGAAGGATGTTGCGTTCAAGATTAAATAAGATTTTTTGAAACTCTCTCTATGTGCAGAATTTGCAACGCGTACCGTAAGACCCGTAGCATCAACCCCAAGTTTGCTTTTTTTTGTCAGGGAGAGACCCTATGACCATATGAGACTTGGTCGCAATTGCTGTTCCAAAATGAGGGAAATTGATTGCAGGGACCCCAGTGGTAATAGGAACCAAACTGCAAAGACCCGCATAATTCTGCACGCAGGGAAAGCCCCAAAAGAAACACCTGCCAGCCGACCTGCTTACTTGAGCTGGGATCGCCACTGGAACCTTGTCGTTTCAGGGCTTGAAGGCTTTGCCGTTGGGCTCGTGAAGCGCCGAAGCGTCTGGGAGAATAAGTGTTCATCTCCTCACTCCTACACTAACAGTGTCATTACTAACACCGTTCTCTTACACATTCGGTGCATGTCTATGCATGTAATAACCCGGCCCAAGCCCTGTCCACTACTGCGCAAAAAGTGGATGTCCTAAAACCAAAAGGTCTTCTGGAAGACTTTCCTCATCAACTGTGAGGCAGACAGCTTTCTGGCCGTAGCGCATGGACTGCAAGGGAAACAGTCCTTTTTCTTCTTCATGTCAGTCGCAGCAGGAGCAGCCGTAAGATCAGCAGCAGCGGCAGCGGCAGTACTAGTGACAGGAGTGGTGACGGTGGTGGTAGTAGTAACAGTAGTAGTAGTAGTAGTAGTAGTTGTTGTTGTTGTTGTTGTAGTTGTAGTTGTAGTAGTAGTTGTAGTAGTAGTAGTAGTAGCAGCAGCAGTAGTAGTAGTAGTAGTGGTAGTGGTAGCAGGAGTAGCAGTAGCATCAAGAGCAGCAGGATCAGCAGGATCAGCAAACAGCAGCCGTAGTGGTAGCGGGGCAGTAGTGGCAGTGGTACTGGTAGGTAATAAGACCAAGACCAGTAAAGACAACCAAAGCGAACAAACCTACCGTAATGGTAGCGGTTCCTGGCTTCAGCAACTACCATGTGATGACTCTTGTCTGGAGGCGTTACACCATTCCGAGATTGCCACGGAACAAGCAGAAGCCAGTCTGTACAACGCGAGCAATACACTACCTCTAAGGCCGAATTAGACCCCAAACCATGACCAGGATGTTCCATAACGTATACTCACCAGCGTTACTACTCAGCAACTCTCCAAATATCCCCAAGTTGCATCCCTGCTGAAGCCAAGTTGTCTTTGTGAATACTTGAAGAAGCCCAAGGGCCCAAAACCCCTTGATCAAGGAACATCCCTCAAATCATATCGGGGGAGGGATCCTGTATTTCTTGGATAGAGCATGTTAGGCCCTCTAGGAGAGTGTTGGCACAGAAAAAACGAGCTGCGTGAGGGACACTTCACAGGATGCTTAGTGGAAAACGGGTCCTATACAGGTTACATGCCAGAGCAGTGTGTGAGCTCTCAACACAGCCAGTCCCAACCAAGCCCAGGTGCTCTTTGACTCAGAGTCCTTCCTGCAGCACTGCAGGAGCAGCCCTAGTGCACTATGAGCAATGCCGACAGTGATGAGGAGAGTGTGGTAATCAACAAGGGCTACTTGGAAGAATGTATGTACGTGAAGTGCCCAGGTTTCAGTGCAGACAAGCAGGCACATGGTAAAGGCGCAAATCCCCCAAACCTCAATAGAAAGCTTCAAGCGTCAGCACCTTTGAAAGAACCATACCCTACGGCGACAAACAAATATCGATATGGGCTGGAGCCGAGTCCCTAAGTGCTTGCTCACATTCGTTCCTAAAGACATTAGAGAAGGGGAGCCCGTCATGAATGTACGCCCCCGCAAGGCAAGTCCAAAGGTGACGCAGACGCCATCTTCAGCATCTCAGAAGATCACGGAAGATGCTTGAGTAAGAGCTTGCCGGATGGAAAAAATGGATATCCTTGAGACATGTAGAACAGTACACACGTATCTTTCGTGTTTAGCCATTTTCCAAACAGAAAGGCGTGTAGTCAGCACATCTGTAGGTAGACAATGCGGGGCCTACTAACCTAGTAAAGTACCCAGGTCTCCATTCCAAACCTCTGCTCCAAGTACACAGACTGGCTTTGGGTTGATGGGACTAGTCCCAAGAGTCTCCCCCCAATTTGAAGACACCACAAGCTCTTTTCTCTTTACTCAGGCCAGGGGACAGGGTGTGGCACCTCTACAGTCCTACACCACATGCCAAATCTGAAGCTTACAGTTGCTGACTCCTGGTCGGATAAAGCTCGTCATCCGCCAGCGTCTCTTCGAACGACTTCGATGCGCAAATCATTTGTGGTGCAGGCACTACCTCAGCAAGTGAGATGTTGAAGGAAACAAACCCTAACTCGTGGCCGCATGATGCCCTATTTTTTCCTTGAAGGGTTTGGGGGCGGGAGGGCTCCTCCACAAGAAGTCAACTGATTGGTTGGGGATAAGTCTTGCTCTGGGTGCCACAATTTGGGATGTCGCATGCTGTGTCGTGGTCCTGCCGCTTGTACGGTGACATTCAACACATGACCATCATAAGGGTGCAGAGTGGTTAGGCTCCCTTATATGCAACAGCTACAGTATGTACTGATCTGCAACTGCTCATACGAGGAATCACCATCTGTTGGGTATGCTGGCTAAAGCTTGCGGTTTCCAGGGGTACTTCAAAAGATGTACAAGCCTTTCCTACCAAAGGTCTGCTGCCACAAGCCTACACAAGCAAACTCGGAATACTGGCACGAACAAGGCGTCATGGCTCTACAGTTTTACCACGAGGTCCTCCATATCCTCCTAATTTCGGGAAAGTCCTTGCATCATCTGACTTTGGCAATGCTCTGTTCTGAATTCTGCATCCAACAAAGTCAAAAAGGGCACTGCCTGACCTTTTACGTTGGGGACTCTGGGAAACCTTGCGACATGGTCAGGACATGGTCAGCATCCGCTTCTGACAAATCTTCAGCACATCAACAAAGAGGACCGGTGCGTCTAAACAAAGTTGCATCTGCATAATCCAACTCTCCAGGTACATTGAAAGAAAACAACATGGTGCAACCTACTAATGCGAAAGGACAGGACTTGGCATTACACAGCATGAGTGCTGATGCACTAGCATTCCCTTCTACTCTAAGACTCTAAGCCTGGAACAATGCACTGCTGAATTGCATGCCTTCTGCCTGATTCAGCCAGCATGCCAGGACGCTGCACGACTGTTTCTGCGAAACGAAAAACCACAAGCCCTCAGTATCAGGCCGTCTCCGGTAATTGGCCGTAGGATGGAGGTATAGGCGTCGAACAACGGCGTGTGCATAAACGTGCTCACGACATCCCATGGAATCCTACGGCTCCCCCCCAATACCTCCTACTCTGGGACACCGTCCTCCGAAAGCCTGTTCCTCAATTGCCGGGCATTTGGCTTGCACGCCAAGTCCGGAATCCTTTTCGCCGGAACCTCAGCATGCGCCGCAGCAGCGATAGCCCGAAGCATGTCAGGCAGGAGATGGCGAAGAAACATCGGTTCTCGTAGGTATCTTGCTGCTTCTGTGGCGCACTAAGGGGTAGACATGGGAGTAGTAATGGGCCGAAGCATTCATTCTCAATTGAAACCAGTGTGGAGCAAGTAGGAAATACATGAACCCCAAAACTGTCCTTTCCAGCAAACACAATGTATTGCTCCAAAAAGTTTGTCCACTCCTTTCGCAACTTTGCGCTCGCTCACATGAACTGCAGCTTGCCTATGAAACCTGAGCTGCCGCTGCCGTGACTACAGCTAAAGTTTCATACCGCATAGACTTTGCAGGAACGGTCTCATGATATCCAAGACATCACCAAGACAGCCACCAGCACAACATACTGAAGCCCTTAGCGCCTTGTACATAGAAATCATGAGGCCTGATTTCTATTAATACGATTACTAATGGTATTACTATTACTACGACTATTACTACTAGTCTTACTATTGCACCTATTGTAACCATTGTGACTATTCCTACTATTCCTACTACTGTAACTAATATTCTATTATTGCTATCATTGCTATTGGTGCTACTCTTGCTCTTCGTAATATTATTAGCACTACTTACTACTTTCTTCGTACGCCCAAATAGTAAGGTTGAATTCCTAAAAATCCGGGCCCTAAGCAGGATGAAGGAATAACATTCATGGAGGTACGTAGATCCTGGGTTAAGGCCTTGAGATTTAAGAGTTCAGGGTTTGGGGTTTAGAGCCTCAGTAAACCCAGAGCACTCCTGACCCATGGTTTAGGGTTTAGGGCCATATAAACTAACCCTTAAAAACCGCAAGCCCCCAAACACACTAAACACAAGACCATGACAAAGCTGTGAACCCATTTGTAACCGGGTGGCTCTTCTCGAAGGATCTCCTGCAGAGTCAAGGATTTGGGGTTTTGAGGGGTGTTTAGTGTTTAGGGTCTCTCTCATACCATGCACGTTGGTTGGGGTTGACAACAGTATTGGGCTTCAGGTTTAGAGGTTTTTGTTGGTAGCGGTTATAGAAAGGCAGGACTGGTTGGGCAGTGACATCGCCTGCAAAATTAAAATGTTCTTAAGAATCGGAGGAGAGGAATATGCAATTTGAGGATATCAAGGTATTCGGAACCTTTGGCCCATGGTGTCAAATCCGTGGTTTGAGGGATATTGCTTGGAATCGCGCGCAAGCTTTTCAAGTAAACCTCTCCGGGGCCCAGCCCTGTACACAACTTAACGGCTTTCTGGAAGTCTATAACCCACACTCCTGATTAATAAGCCCCTCCCCTTAGTATATAGATATTATAATAGGGATCCTATGACTAAGGCCTTTAAAAGGAGGGGGGCTTATTAATCATGGGTCTGCATTACCACATATACACCACATTGTTCACAGCGGGCAAATGCCCGCCGTCATGATTTGGGATGCATTGGGACCCTGGCCGGCAAGAACCTGCAAATCGAACAACCAAGCAATCAAAAACAAAAGTGTAGCGCGCTCTCGGAAAGGACACTAGTCTATGTAGGGCCCCATGCTCAGGATCAATGATGGTTTATGGAAACGTACGGTTAAGGTTGGGGCCTGTCGAGACTGGAGACCTTCTTCTTCAAAGGTGAAGCACTAGTTTCACACCACAACGATACTTGGTTCAAAACTTTGAGAAATACGCATGTGATAGGCGTACAGATTCACGCATGCTTTCTGAATTGGCCTTGTGCATTTTCTTGGGAAAAACTGAAATTCGGCACTGGTCACCACGACAATTATCCTGAGACTGTTTCTCGTACTGTGGTGTTGGCTTCAGGGGACAAACTATTGATCATGCTTCTCTGCCGGCTGGGGAAGAGTGGCCGGTTCAGAAACATGCCGTCCAAAGACGACGCCGCAAGCAAAGCAGAAATGATCGCATTCGACATTTGGACCCGAGGAAAAATCCAGGAAGCCCAAACAGGGCCCAAAGGTTTCCAGACAAAACCTTCCGTTCCCTATACTATAATCCCCCTTAAGTAGATGGAATATGGGGTATATGGGGATCTCATTATATATAATATACCCAAAGCCATATTCTGCCTACTTACGGGGGCCTATAACCCTAAACCCTGAGCCCTGAACCCTAAATAGTAGTTTCCATTTTCTTTTCCATTATCCAAATATAACTTCCATATTCTATCTACTTAAGGGGGACTATAACCAAACATGGAGCCCTGCATCTTTTGGGCATGGTGGCATTAGACTGGACCATGTGCCTCTCAGCTCACACGCAAGTTCCTTGGGGTTCTGTATATAATCCCCCTTGAGTAGTTGGAATATGGCTTTGGGTATATCATAATAAGATCACCATATGCCCCATATTCTATCTACTTAAGGGGGACTATAGCTACAAGTAAAGTAAGATTGGGAGCCATTCATGGATTCTTGGGTCCAAAGTGCGTACTAGATCTATGGTGTACCAAAGGCTTAGCATGTGGTAGAGTTCACCCTAAACCTTGAAATTTGAACCAACCTACGGAATCAGAAAGAACAGGTCTTGTACCTGACATTTTGGTGACTTTCCCCGCCATGCTTTACGAGTTCACAGTTACAATACGTAAGCCCTGAACCCTAAACCTACTGCCTGGGGGCCTACCCATAAACCCTGAAAATACAATACTTTAGGGGCTCCAGAACCTACAACCCTACATTGACATACTCCCTGCATACAGCTTACATCAGCTGTACACACACCCCTGTACTTCGCTTTCCTTAACAACCCTGAGAAAAATGAAGCTTATTCTAAGCACCTACTGTATAACGAAAAACCAGAAGAAAAGCGCCTAAGCACAAAACGCGCAGAGTTCTAAGGTAAAAGTAGAGGTCTGTGAAGCATACTAACCCTAAACCTAATCACCCTGGACCCAAACCCAGACCCCTAAACCCTAAATTAAAACCTACCCACCCTAAACCCCAAACCCAAATCCCTATACCTACTCACCCTGCACCCTGAACACTAATCCCTAAACCTGCACACCCTTAACCCTAATCCCTAAGAACTACTCAACTTAAACCTTTAAACAGACCCTAAAGCCGAATCGCTGCATCACTGAACCCTATATCAAGATCAACAACCCTAAACCCCGAGCCTTCAATCCAAAACCCTAAACCCTTAACCCTACAGTAGTTTCCATTGCATTTTCCAGTATCCCTATAAGTCCCTATATAACCCCAATACCAAAACTCCAAACCCCAAACCCTTTATCCCTAATCCCTAAACCCTTAAACCCAACACCCCAAAACCTTAAACCCCAAAACTCAAACCCCCCAAACCCCAAACCCAAAACCTGGAACCCCTAAACCCTAAACCCCAAAACCAAGACCTGGAACCCCTAAACCCAAAACCCCAAAACCAACACCTGGAACCCCTAAACCCCAAACCCCTAAACTCTAAATCCCTACATCCAAAAACTGGAACCCCTAAACCCTAATCCCTAAATCCTTAAACCGGTCCTACAGGCCGACTTCGAGGCGGGCGAGTCGCCGGCGCGCCCCTTCGAGGTGGCCCGAGCCCTGAGGAGGGTTTAGGGTTTAGGGGTTTGAGGCTTCAGGGGCATGTTGGGGTTTAGGGGTTTGAGGTTTCAGGGGTATATTGGAGTTTAGGGTTTAGGGTTTAGGAGTTTTAGGTGTATGTTGGGGTTAGGAGTTTTAGGGGTATGTTGGGGTTTAGGGTTTAGGGTTTAGGAGTTTTAGGTGTATATTGGGGTCAGGAGTTTTAGGGGTATATTGGGGTTTAGGGTTTAGGGGTTTGAGGGGTATATTGGGGTTTAGGGTTTAGGGGTTTAAGGGGTATGTTGGGGTTTAGGGAAGGGTTTAGGGTTTAGGGTTTTAGGGGTACTGGAGCTTGTGGAAAAGAAAAGGGAAACTATTATTTAGGGCTTAGGGCTTAGGGTTTAGGGATTGGGGTTTAGGCTTAGGGTTTAGGGATTGGGGTTTAGGGCTTAGGGTTTAGGGATTGGGGCGTTTGGTGACGTGAATGAATTAGGTACTGTAGTAGGGGCAAATAATGGGGATGATGCACGGATAGGTCTAGGAATTCAAATCCACACTGCTAGGGATCACATCCACGCTGCGCCTGAAGCACCAGCGGGTCCCTAAACCCTAAACCCTAAACCGTGTGGATGATGTGTCGTTGGGTTTTCTAAGGTGTGATTCGGGGCTCGGAGGTGACAGGGTCTCTGATTGGGTACACAGGCGTCGAGCCTTTAACGGTTATACGGATACGGAACCTCTAGGACTCTAGGAGAAGCTTGAAACTGCCGTTGTTGCGGCTTAGGATGCTGTAGTAGAAGTCTTGCACAAATTTCAGTGTAGAATTTACTAGTATGCATTACCTGGCGGTTTCCGGAAATGGGGTGACCCCAATATAGACGGCAGTATATTCCAGCACACCTTACGGCTCAAACCGATAAAGCCATAAAGCCCTCAACCACGAGGGCACAACGCCTATCACCCCTAGAGCCTCTGAAGAACTGTAAGGTATAATCCCAGTTTCCATTTCATTTTCCATTTTCTTTTCCATTTGATTCTCCATTATAAGGCCCCATAAATTCTATATTATTGGGTACCACTGAAGAAGGACGAGCCAAGGGTCTCTGCTGCAGCTGACAGCTTCCTTGGCGCTCACATGCTTGCTTCTCGAATTGCAGGACAGCAAGGATTTTTTAGTGCTCTGGGCGCGAGGGCCCCGCCCTACTGCATCAGCATCCTCGGGGCATGGCAAGGGGCCGCACACTTCTCAAGTTCAGGGGTGCCTTGTGAAGGGACTTTCCAAAGAATTGGTGCAGTTAATGGACAAGAAAACAGAAACTATTCATATGGATGTAGGTCATGTAAGTATTACTACAAACGCTGTCTCCGACATGGCCATGGCGGGTCACTTAAGTCGTGGGGAGTGCTGTCCACACCCCTTTTACCTTTTATCTTCTTGATTTCCTCCCTGCAACATGTCAAATGCGCCACCCCCTGCGCTTTGGAAATCTGTACGCTACGTCCAACTGACATCAACTGACACCTACTGAAACCGTCTGCTATGAGGATCCATAAGTTTGAATGTATGCGTAGACTGACCTGGTGCAAGCTGAGGACCAACTACAGGACGGGAGCTTCCATGGGGAAGCTGAGATACAAGGCATACCGGGACCATGGGCAGCTATGTAACGCGTATATAAAGCTTTCTTGAGGTCTCTACATGGTAGCCCCCCTTGTACTTGCCTTAGACCAAGGGTCACCCCTATGAGGATGCGCCCATCAGCCGCAGTGGTTTCCGATGAAGACTTCAGGCCTCAGCAGGCTATGTCTTAGGGTGGGGCCGGTCTGCTGCGGAATGCTAAAGGCCTAAGGCATCTGGACCCGGATCATAAGACCCACCATAAAGCTGGAGCTGAAGGAAGATGATGTTCACATGAATTTGCCCCGCCCCCCAGCAACTCGGCTCCGAGGGCGCTGGGGGAAGCCATACTAATACGCCCTGGGCACATGCCATAGAAATCATACCGATCATGACACGTCCTCTCGTTGTGGGACCGTAAAGAGATCCAGCGGCAGGGAGCAAGAGAAAGAGAGACAGAGAGACAGAGTCAGAGAGAGCGAGAGAGAACTATCGCATGACCCTTACTTGAGAATGCGGACTGCAAATCGAGGTGCGATTTGGCCTTGCCGGCACTCTGAAGCCAAAGATCTTCACCTACCAAGAAAAAAGAAGTTTGTGATTAAGGTTTCGACTGCAAAGGCCATCTTTGCAGGACCCTTACAACCCCGTTATGGGGGTTCTGAATGGGATTCTTTCTGAATCCGCAGCTGGCAATTTTCGAAGCCAAAGGATCTGCCCCTCTGCGGGACCCCGAATCAATCGAGGTGTCAACGCTTTGGGTTTGCAGGGTGAGGCCGGAGGCCTTGGGCGTCTAGATCCGGCGCGGGCAACACACACCCTTCAGTGGGTGCTTCTGTTTTTTAAACCAAGCCTGATTGATGTAAGGACCTTGCAGGACTTCACAAGTCTATTTCGCAAGTCAATGGTGGATTGTGGCTCCCGACCTCCAAATGCTAGAACCCCTAGGCCTACATGAAGGTTCATGGGACATGGTAGTAGCTAATCTATGGCAAGGGCAAAGACCTAGCTTATGTGTGAGTGACAACAAGCAGTATTTGTCAAGTTCCATGAGCACAACACAGAGCTGTAACCTCCACCAGCGCCCTCACAACTCTCTGCAAGTGCAGCATTTGAGTGTTCATCAGTACTTAGCTTTCAAGGCTCTTCACCAGGGGACACTTGACAGTTTGAGGAGACCCGTATAGCTTCGGACCAGCACATAAGACTTCCCAGGAGCTGTTCTTGTGTGAGCAGAGACTCGCACACCTCGTAGGTTTTCAGAGCTATGCTTCCTTTACGGGTCTCTAGAAACACTCTGCTCCCCTGGTAGTTAGGGTGCCCAAAGCGCGACCGTATGTTTGATAGCCCTCCACCTCGAAGATCGTTCTCTTCAGCTTGACGGTGATACTCGACGCCCGGTCCTTCTGAAGATGTTGGGTGTACGTTGGGTCCTGCCCCCATCCATTAACAGTCTGCCATAGGCGTCATATTTGAGGCCAGAAATAGTTATATTATACCCGTTCTCCCACTGTTACTGTGTGTGGGGAAGTACGCAAGGTGTAGGATTTCTGGGCTGCTGTCAAGAAACTAAGAATACGCTGCCACAACATGGACAAGCTGTAAAGAATACGGCTTCCCCCTACCTGTAACTTAACTAAAGTTTCGGGCGGCGCCAACCTGCTTTTTGGGGAACGAGCCAGCTCAAGAAGGTCATCATCTGGCAAAGGACTTCTGTTAAATTACTTATCAGGCGACTATTCTGTTTCCCTCGAGCAAGCATGGTCCCCAGACTACTCCTGAATAGTTCCGAGGATCGAAGTGCCCAAGACGAAACGGGGTTCTGCTTTTCAAATTGATCATTGAATAGGTGTTAAGGGCTTTGACCTACGGCGACGCTTTTTAAACATCCGGACAAGTAAACAACCGAATAGGTATATTATACTACCTCCACAAAGCATGGCGTCCTGCCGCCCGCGATCAAAAACATCCGGAATGGAATCTAAACAGGAAAACATCCGGATTTCAATGGATCTTTTATGCTACCTCCGTGGCACGTTGGGGTTGGCCGCCCTCCACTTATTTTCTAAATGTCACCGTAATGTGGATGGAGCAAATCCCCCACCGCCCCTCCTACACATATGTGATGTCTGTGTGCATGTTTTCACACAAACCAGGTACACAAAATTGTTGCCGTAACTGGCGGAATGTTTCCTCCGGTCCATCCACCGTCAACAACTTTTTCCACAGAGACCACCCCAAACCCTAAACAACCATTGGGGCAGCAGAGGGTCTGCGGATGCCAAGGCTTTCGCGCTCAGGTGCTGGAGGAAATCTGCGATCTGCCTAAGACCACGACTGGCTGGAACATTTAAAACGCTCTTGCATTCATGCATTACCTGGAGGCGCTTCGATGCAGCATTGCTAGTCCATGCTAGACCTGTCGGGGGTAAAGATTCAAAATGCATGGAGGAGTGAGATACACTTGCCTCAGGCTAACAATGGATAGATGTTTAGAGTCGCCCCCACGTCATCCCCAACTTTATGGTAGCTTCCACTTTGTCTTGTAAATTTGTGATTCCTTCACTCTATCTCTCTCCTGCGGACTCAGTTGCCTTTCAGCTGCGCCCCTGTTAACTAGGTAGGTCCAAGTACCCAATAATCAGGTACCTCGGTTTTGGGTAATAGTTATTGTAGTATTGGTTTTGGGTAAGTATATGACTATTAGGTACTTGGACCCCTAGGGTAAGTAGCTGGAAAAGCCTCCATAGAAAAGGCGTGGCTTTGAGTCCTGTAGCTTGTGAACCCTGAACTCATGAAATCTTATGTCTTACCCTAAGGGTCCAAGTACCTTATAATCATATACTTGCCCAAAACCTATACTATAATTACTACTACCCAACACCCACCTTTGGGTTACAGGCATGAGCATCTAGATCAGCTTGTCCTGCCTTAACGCCCCACTTGCAACTGCTTTTTGCAACGGTTTGGTAACACTGCCCTCCCAAAGTTGTGGCTACACAAAAAGCCTGTTCCTGCTGTACATGGCACCACACCAAGGACTGGATTAGTAGAAGCTGCGGTATGTGCAGAAGAGTCCCTAACACAAGACCTACCTTAAGCCTATCCCGCGGCTCCCATGTGGTTCCTGCGGGGTCAAATTTTGATCCCCGACCAAAAAATATTAAAGCACTAGAAGAAGAACTGCATTAGAGTCATTTCAGCTATAATTACTCTATTCTCCTAGTATCCCCCTTAATAAGCCCTACAAGACTCCCCTATATAATCCCCTATATAACACCCGTGAAGGAGTTTAGTCATGAGAGCCCTGAGTAGACCCAACAGCTGGCAGCCGTGGCGCTTCGCCTCAGCGATGGATGAAGTCCTAAGTTTGTCAAAGCCGAGTCTTCCCCCTAGGGTCAATGTATCCAGTTCCTGCAAAGCGAGAGATATATATATATATATATGTGTGTGTGTGTGGAGACATATAAGGATATATAGGGATCTATAGGGTTTCGAGGTAAGGGTCCATGTACCCAATATTTGGGTAGCTGGTTTTTTGGGCAATAGAGCGGGTTGTTCCTGTCCATGCACTTGAGATTTGCTACCCATAGGTATCCAATCGCACCGTGGTTGATCAGCGCCTACACCAGAAATCTTAGTCTCCTCTGCTTTCTCATCCATTACTAACTCCTTTCTGTAGTGATTGGGCTAAACGGCTGAACTGAAGCACTTGCCTCGATTTGACAAGTGAACGGCTTTACAGCGTGAATATAGAAACCATTCTAGGGGATTGTATGACATCGGGAAACCACTCTCCCTTGGGAAGGTCATCCCGGCTATCCATTGCAAGGCTTGCGTCTGTTATATATATATATATATGTCCAACAATCCGTTGCTGTTTTTGCAGGGCCCTGCAGGTAATTCCAGATAACGCTTTAACTTCCAGCATCCATTTCATCTTCCATGTGGGTCTCCACTATGTTTTGCCCATGCATTGCCACAAGCAGGTCGCAAGTCTGCCTGGAGTTGCTCAAGTTTAGGTTAAGGCATCTTGCCTTAATGAGGGGGCTTAGACGATCTTTATGGACGATCCGCGCAGCCCTGTAGAAGAAAACAGTTGGCCCTGGTTTGGTGTAAATCAAATGTTGCCATGGCGGGTGGATGGTAGACCTTCGGAGAACCCCCCACCCTGAAATAGTGGTATGATAAGACTATAATAGGACGCTAATGTAAAACTTATTATCCCTTATAGCAACTATTACTAGCTGGGGGTCCACCTAAACCCTAAACCCTGAACCCTAAATCCTCTATTGCCACGGTGGGTGGAGGGTATAGACCTTTTAAGCGGCAGCCTAAACCCTAAACACCAAACACATATATACATATATATATATGTACACATACAGAACCCTAAACCCTAAACCCTCAACCCTAAGCCCTAAACCCTGAATGGGTAGACCACCGAAGCAGCAGCCATGGTTCAGATCGAACAGGTTCTCGGCCGTGACTAGAGATGATGTGGCGAAATCAAGCTGGAGAGCGAGGTGCGGAGGGGTCGTAGGAGGGTTTAGGGTTTAGGGTTCTAGGGTTTTAGGGTTTTAGGGTTTAGGGTCTAGGGTTTAGGGTTTAGGGTTGATGGTTTGGGTCCTGATGAGGAATTTTACAAAGGCAACTTTTGAGAAATACCACATTCCAGAGCTCTGAAGAAGCCTGAGGCTTCAAATAGCTCATGGTACCCTAGGATTCCCAGTTACCTAAATAGTAGGTTACTGGGCTGTCTAACTATAGAGTATATAGAGCCCAGTTCCCATTATTTAGGTAACTGGAGCCCTAGGGTAAGGGAGGTCCAGTTTTAGGGTTTAGGCTTCAGGCTTTACAGTTCAGTTCAGGGTTTAGGGTTCAGGGTTCAAAGGGTTAAGGGTTCAGGGCTTAGGTTTCAGGAGTCAGGATTTACGGTCTAAATTGTTTAGGGGAGGTTGGTTTCGTTGTGCAGCACCACCCACCCTCGCATGAACTTGGACAACATGGTCAACAAAATAGTTTCCACCAGAATTTACAGTAGAATTCCCTGAAGCCCCTACGGCCCAGCCTTATGTTAAGAAATCTTATTAAACAAGAAATTAGACTCTGGGCTCCCCAAAAATAAATTATTTGAGACTCTGGCTGGCCCCTAATCTTTTTTTGAGGCCTTTGTCTTTAGGGCTTAGGGTCAAAAGGGTTTAGGGTTTTAACGTTAGGGTTTAGGATCTTGTGAATTGACATACTTCCGTAGGATCCTCAAGTATTAGGGATTTAGGGGGCTTAAGGAGGGTCCTGGGCCCTGACAGGTCTCGGTT